>OZ022589.1:17552431-17617431 GCA_963669155.1 Arbacia lixula
GAGTGTACTAATGAATACTATTTAGAAAATAGTAAAACTTTCGATACTAATGAATACTATTTAGAAAATAGTAAAACTTTCGATAACACATGTGGTTGTATTCTTTCAGATAATTGGCCCACTTATGGGGTGAAGAAAGGAAAGTGAAAAGTGAAACTAGAGCAATTCGACTGCCATGCAGTCGATAAATATGCCTCCGCCTCTTTGCTATCTCTACTTAGATTTATTCTCAGAAAATCTGTATGTTTGATGGGCAATGTACCATTGAATTCCTATGTAAAATGAAAATATCATATTTTGTTTTTCCATGTTAAGCCAAGTTTGGAAATGTTCATTGACCTTTGACCTCTTATTTCTTGACTTCCAATCTAACCAGTCTGCCTAAATCTATCCTTGTATCAAGTTTAAAATTAGCAAATTTTGACCTTTCAGGAATTTTACCCAAACTTTCAGCAGTCTACCTCAATTAAGCGATACATCTCTGTACCATGTTTGGTTTGAATGAAATCATAAGATTTTGATTCAATGTGAAAAATTGCCAATTTGGGCAAAGTTCTTTGACCTATGACCTCTGACCTTTGAGAAATTTCACCAAAAATGTCATCAGTCTACCCCGAGTAGTGATCCGGCTTTGCACCATGCTTGGTTGGTATTGCACAATTGGATTTGGATGTATTTTGAAAAATATCACTTTGGGGGCAATTTTGAGCTAATGCTTGGCAAAGTTCATTGACCTTTGAACTTTCAGGAATTTTACCCAAACTTTCACCAGTCTATATCCAAGTAGTGATCCATCTTTTCACTATGTGCAGTTGGAGATGCACCATTGGATTTGGATTTATTGTGAAAGGTATAAAGTTTGGGGCAGTTTTTAGCCAATTTTGGCAAAGTTCATTGACCTTTGACCTCTGACTTTCAGCAATTTTACCAAAAATGTCACCAGTCTACCCCCAAGTAACGATCTATCTGTGTACCATGTTTAATGAGAATTGCATCCTTGAATTTGGATTTATTGTAAAAAAAGAAGTCAATTTTTTGCAATTTTTCACAAATTTTATTGAACTTTGACCTGTGACCTTTCAGGAATTTTACCAAAAATGTCATCAGTCTACCCCCAAGTAGTGATCCATCTTTATACCATGTTTAATGAGAATTGCATCCTTCGATTTGGATTTAATGTGAAAAAAGTCAATTTGGGGCCATTTTTCATAAAGTTCATTGACCTTTGACCTCAATCAGATTCGACCCCAATTTTACACACTTCATTAGTTTTACGCAATGCGCACATGTACCAAGTTTGAAGCAAATCTGGTTAACGGTTCTCAAGATATTGCCTAAACGGATTTGGGACGGACGTACGGACAAACAACCCGAATATATGATGCCTCCGGCCACTTCGTGGCGGAGGCATAAGTAGATGAGAGGTGAATTTTTAGATTTTATTACACTTACACAAGAAATTACATGCTGCACGATAATATTAAATGTATGAATATGGTTTTATTTACAAATGCCATTATGGTATATGTACTGGATTGATTCAACAAAAGAGACGGTTTGACATCACTACACTAGCCTCTACTCAAATCTCATTTCTGTCAGTAACAGTATTTTTGTTATATGGACTGACAATCACTCGAAAATAATTATGTGCCTGGGGCTGAGATATGCCGTCGCCATTTACCACTGAAAAGGTTTTGGGATAAGGTAACACTGTAATTCTATTGAGGAAAGTGCACATATAAATTAATGTTGACCTAATTCAAATGGATAATTTCCTTTGATAAGGGGCATTTCACATCATGATTTGATGTAACAATTTTTTTTTCCTCAGACTTGATTGCAATCAAGTTCCGATGCATGATTTGATGTGCCTGGGGCTGAGATATGCCGTCGCCATTTACCACTGAAAAGGTTTTGGGATAAGGTAACACTGTAATTCTACTGAGGAAAGTGCACATATAAATTAATGTTGACCTACTTCAAATGGATAATTTCCTTTGATAAGGGGCATTTCACATCATGATCTGATGTAACAATTTTTTTTTCCTCAGACTTCATTGCAATCAAGTTCCGATGCATGATTTGATCTGATAGAAATAGATAGCAAACGTGATTAGATGTAGCCCTTTCATAAAAGATGTTTGTTTTACCCTCTAACTTGAGTCAGACTGCTCCTAGCGATTCTGCTTTGCAGTGAAACAGACGAGCCCTTCACTCATGACATAAATTTAGCCAACTTGCCTAAAATCATGAGTTCAGGTAATTTATTCTCAGGATTGGGTAAAGCTCACTCTGACTTTATCATAAATTTGTAGATTATGGTTCAGCGTAGTTTTATTTGCTATTCATGTGATTGATAATAGAACTTCTGACAACCAATAGGTACTTAAAGGGATAGTTCACCCTGAAATTATTTTGATTTTAGTCAGATCTTCACTAATATGTTCTTTTTATGTGTCTCCTTTTATTGAAAACAAAATAATTTCAGAGTGAACTATCCCTTTAATACAAAGTCAAAACAGACCGATTGATAAGCCTACTAGTAAATAAAAAGCCCCCCTTTTGTGTGTGTGTGTGGGGGGGGGGGGACAAAAGTGCATTCATACACTACTTGAAGGCAAAGTCGTCCAGTCTTTGTATCATAACTCATAACCTTATAATTATTATCAGCTGGTAGTTTCTTGAGCAGACTCAAAAAGCCAGCTCCAACCGGTTCTAGCCGCTTTCTTCAAATGTTTCAGCTCCTTCTCACTAAGCTCCTCCTCCTCCTCCTCCTCAATCTCTGCCTTCTCATTGGCTGCCTGTGTGTGGCCTGATCCAGTAGAGGGCTGTGATTGGCTGGCTGGCTTGGCAGAGGGAGGGGCCACTGCATCAGTCTCCATGTCTGACTCAGCTGAGGAGGCGTGGCCAGATTCCTCATCGTCCGAGTCGTCATCGCTCTCGGGACGAGATCCATTCTTGATGCTGGAGGACAAATGAAAAGAAAAACAATCTTGATAGTGAAGCTCAGTTGAATTTAAGTAGCAAAGTAAGATAAGCAATTTGCCCTTGGGAAAACTCAGACACAAAAGGAAGTTGTCAATTTTTTGAAAATCATACTGTGTAATATTTTCATCAATTTCAATTTCTATTCATGATCCACTTGATCCAGCATTTATAAAATTGCATAATAATATTTGTTGACAAGTCTGTAGCAGAGCCAATCATAAGCATATAGGCTTGAATGGTATGGTCCCACTTCACCTACACACGACTAGCTAGATGGGATTGACTGGAAGACAAAACTGGTAATCGAAAAGGAATGATAATGATATTAGTAATAATGATAAGAATGATAATTATAACAATACTCCCTCTACTGCTACTCTTACTACAACTAATAATAATAACAATGATAATAATAATAATAATAATAATAATAGGGCCATTCTCATTGGACTTAAGAAATCGCGAAGTTAGAAAAATCACGAAGTTAGGGTGAAAGTTGCCTAGCAACCGTACCAAAAGCCGAATGGTCCTATTGTCCCAGCCCCCTAACTTCGCGATTTTTCTAACTTCGCAATTTTTTAAAGCCCAATGAGAATGGCACTAATATATCCATTTGAAAAGCACAATAAGTATGAGGCTATATTCCACTGCACTGAAAGAACTCGTAAATGCTGTGGTATGCATACTACATGAACAAGTGAGTTTTCAGTCTTGATTTAAAGTTATCTAGTGATGAGTGCAATGTAAAGACTTACCTGGCTAGATGTGCCGGTATGCCCAGCAGGGATTGGATGAACGAAGAACAGAGCTGACTGGCAGGTGGAAGAATATGAGGTGGAGCAGCCAGCACCTGTATAAGTGCAACACGGAGAGAGAGACGGTGGTGTGAGTGTGCATGGAACGTGAGATTGTTCCTTCTATTACATATTACCACTCACATACATGCATGATTACAGACGGTATACTAGGCTTGTTTGTACAGATATCTGGTACTGCTTCTCTTTTCAGGTCATTTTGCTAAGTAGGAAATCTATCATAGCCTTAGTCACTGCATCCATCCTAAACTGAGTGATCATAATGAATTTGACTAGTTTTTGTGAGTCCACATATTTCATCTGCATGTTCATTTGGATATTTTTCAAGATTTCTATTTTATGCTTGTGTAATTCTTTCTGTACATGACTGCAAGTGTGAATTTTGAGCGATAATAAAGTGCAAACAGTCCATAGAACACACTGCAGTCTGTCTCATGCCTTATATGTTTAAAGCTTTCGTTCTTTTTCTTCTCCATATCTCCATTCTTCCCCATCTTCTCCAGTTTCCCTCCATTTCTCCATATGCTCCTTCTTTCTAATTGAAGAATAGTTGGGTGCCAAAATAAACAATTTGACTCGGCAGCACAAGACTACCTGTACTTCAATTCAATTGTATTCTTCATTCATCATTCAAAAACAAAATACATTTTTCATGTACAATGAATGCAAGGTATCACCACAAAGCCAATGGCTTGTAAAGTCTGATGACCTTTAACATAAGGTTCAATGTCGATTTAAATGTACTTAATACAAATGAATTTCCCTATTAGTCAGTATATCATTGGCTGTCAGTAGTCATAGCATTACCCGTTGATGCAAGAAAAACAAGAAAAAACAAGACCACCTAATAAGCTATAAACATTACCTCTAAAATGATGTATTTTGCCAGAATACAAAATATCATTAATGCAATAAAAACAAGCCAATAACTTTACCTCTTTCATGGATGCCTGATTTGCTGCCAGGTTGTGCCCCAGTGCCCCAGTGCTGTGGTCAGTACCCACTGACCTCTGGCCCCCTGACCCGTCCAGGAGATGAGCAAACGGTGTCAGCGGCAGGCTCTCATGCAGGTCCGTCTAAAAGGCAACCAATCATGTGCTCTGTTAGCTACATCCGTTGGCATGGCAATACAATTTTCATTTTTTATTTCTCATTTCATTTATTTTCCACATACAACATGAATACAAATATACATTTCAAATAAATTTTAGATACATTCTAAATAATTTCCAAATAAACATTTCAAATAATTTTTGTTCACATGATAAATCAGCATGGGACAAAGCAAAAATAAACAACAAAAAACATACCGTAGCATATCTAAGAACATCATATGAAATCATCTATGTGAAAATTTGATATTTCCTAAACAATGCTTGATCCACATAAGCTACAATCAATATCAGTTGCAAGTTATGACCGATATCGATCGGAGGTTCTTTGTGATATAGATTTACGATTGATGTCAAACACATCAATAGATCAGTTATACCATTGATCTATCAATCATAGCTTTTTCTGATCTGGCCCCACTCCTTCTCTTACCATGTCAAGTTATGATCGATATCAATCGTAGGATCTTTGTGATATGGATTAATAATCAATATCAAGCATATGATCAATAAATAATTTATATGATTGATCTATCCATTATACTTGATCTATCCATTATACCATCAACCGTAGCTTTTTGTGATCAGGCCCCGCATCTTCTCTTACCATGTCAAGTTATGATCATTATCAATCGTAGGATCTTTGTGATATCGATTTACGATCGTTGTCAAACGTATAATCAACTAGAGCAATTCGACTGCCGCGCAGTCGATGAATATGCCTCCGCCTCTTTGCTAGCTCTATTTAGATTTAGTCTCAGAGAACCTGTTTGGTGGGCAATGAACCATTTAATTCCTATGTGAAATGAAAATATATTCCATGTTTTTCCATGTTTGGCCAAGTTTGGCAATGTTCATTGACCTTTGACTTCCAATCTAATCAGTCCGTCTAAAGCCATCCTTGTATCAAATTTGTTTTAAATTAGCCAATTTTTGGGAAAAGTTCATTGACCTTTGACCTTTCAGAAATTTTACCCACACTTTCATCAGTCTACCTCCATGAATTGATTCATCTCTGCACCATGTTTGGTTCAAATTGAACCATTAGTTTTGCATTCAATGTGAAAAATTGGAAAATGAAAAATTTGGCACAATATTTAGCCAATTTTGGCAAAGTTCATTGACATTTGACCTCTGACCTTTTAGAATTTTCACCAAAAATATCATTAGTCTACCCCCAAGCAGTGATCCATCTTTGCACCATGTTTGGTTGGTTTGTACAATTGGATCTTGATTTATTTTGAAAAATATTACTTTAGGGGCAATTTTTAGCTAATTTTTGGCAAAGTTCATTGACCTTTGACCTTTCAGGAATTTTACCCAAACTTCCATCAATCTACCTCCATGAAGTGTTACATTTCTGTACCATGTTTGATTAGAATTGCACCATTGGATTTGGGTTTATTGTGAAAAATATCAATATGGGGCCAATTTTTAGCAAATTGTTGCAAAGTTCATTGATCTTTGACCTCTGGCCTTCCAGGAATTTCACCAAAAATGTCACCAGTCTATTCCCAAGAAGTGATCCATCTTAGTACCACGTTTCATGAGAATTGCATTTTTGAATTTGGTTTTACGGTGAAAAATATGAAGTTTGGGGCAGTTTTTAACTAATTTTGGCAAAGTTCATTGACCTTTGACCTCTGAACTTTCAGGAATTTTATCACAAATGTCACCAGTCTATTCCCAAGTAGTGATTTATCTTTGTACCGTGTTTTCATGAGAATTGCATCCTTGGATTTGGATTTATTGGGAAAATATAAAGCTTGGGCCAGTTTTTAACCAATTTTGGCAAAGTTCATTGACCTTTGACCTCTGAACTTTTAGGAATTTAATAAAAAATGTCACCAGTTTATTCCAGAGTAGTAATCCATCACTGTATCATGTTTCATGAGAATTGGATCATTGGATTTGGCTTTATTGTGAAAAAGGTCAATTTGGGGCAATTTTTCACAAAGTTCATTGACCTTTGACCTTTGACCTCAATCAGAATTGACCCATATTTTACACACTTCATTGGTTTCATGCAATACACACATGTACTAAGTTTGAAGCAAATCTGGTTAGTGGTTCTCAAGATATTGTCTAAACGGATTCGGGACGGACGTACGTACGGACGGACGGACGGACAACCCGAAAACATAATGCCTCCGGCCACTTCGTGGCGGAGGCATAATAAATCATTTATATGATTGATCTATCGATCATAGCTTTTTGCAATACGCCTTGCTGGCCCCACATTTTCTCTTACCATGTCATACTTCTGTATGCCCTCCTCTCTCCTCGCCTGCTCCTCACTGATCACCGTCAGTAGCTCCTGACCCCGGGTCAGGAAGAAGAGCTCCGATTTATGCTGCCATGGCAACACAGCCTTCGACCCCTCCCCCTTCCCCTTCTCCTCCTGGTCATCCCTCCCGTCCCCCTGGTCTTTTCTGAGGGCGTTCCTTGGAGTGAAGATGGCGGAGATGATTGCGGTGGAAGAGGTGGATGCCTGGTGGAAGACGGGGCTGGGTTTGTGGCCAGTGAAGACGTACACTGCGGGAGGAAGGGACACAAAAATAATTCACAAATGTTCTTGGTCCTTGCTCCTGGATAATATAAATACTAATCTATTTGCAAACAAGTGGAGGAGGCGAGCAGCTTAAAGATCAGTTCAACGAATGCATAACTTTTTTTTATAAACATTTTTCATTACTAGGGACATTTTGCTGATGGAAAAAGGCATTCCCCTTTATCATTTCTCTTGTACCAACAAAAATGTCTCTTGTGTTATGTCAACAGACTTCTCTCAAAGCTGACAAAATTTATCTTGTGAAGGCTAAGGCTCTTCCCACAAGAGATATTTCTAGATAAGCTACAGAATAAGATCCCTCATTAGATTTCCATGGTGACATAGAATTGAAAAATAGTGAAACATCAGTACAACCATATGGTTGTATTGTTTTGTTTTAATGTACGCACTGTGTAAAGAATGAGGCAACCATGTGGTTGTATTGTTTTGTTTTAATGTACGCACTGTGTAAAGAATGAGGAAAATGAAAGTGAATCGATTGAGAGATCAACAAACGACAAGCACTTCTATTTCATTAGCTGCAATACTTACAATTGTGCTTGTCATCAAAACAAGCTAGATGTTCCGTGCCTGGATCGGCAACTAGATTGGTGACAGACATTGACACGCTCCAGGACACTGAAAAAAAGAAGCATGAATCAGAGAGTATTTTTACCTCAATGTGGGCGACATGATTTAAACCTATTCTTTACTGAGCCTGTGTATTTGAGGGTTGGCTGTTTTCCACTCAGATACTGCCCCTGCCCCTTCCCCTGTCCCTTCCCCTGCCCCTGCCCCTGCTCCTGCTCCTGGCCCTTCCCCTGCCCCTGCCCCTTCCCCTTCCCGGCCCTGCCCCTTCCCCTTCCCCCGGCCCTTCCCCTTCCCCTTCCCCTGCCCCTTTCCCCCGCCCATGCCCCTGCCCCTTCCCCTGCCCCTGCTCCTTCCCCTGCCCCTGCCCCTTCCCCTGCCCCTTCCCCTGCCCCTTCCCCTGCCCCTTCCCCTTCCCCTGCCCCTTCCCCTGCCCCTTCCCCTGCCCCTTCCCCTGCTCCTTCCCCTGCCCCTTTCCCTGCCACTTCCCCTGCTCCTTCCCCTGCCCCTGCCCCTTCCCCTGCCCCTTCCCCTGCCCCTTCCCCTGCCCCTTCCCCTGCCCCTTCCCCTGCTCCTTCCCCTGCCCCTTTCCCTGCCACTTCCCCTGCTCCTTCCCCTGCCCCTGCCCCTTCCCCTGCCCCTTCCCCCGCCCCTGCGGCTGCCCTACCTCGACATGTGAGTAGATTCCAGACGGTGAGACAGGATGCCGTGCTACACACCAGGATGTGGGATGAGCCTCCGTGCCCAAAACACAGCTCACTGAAACCAACAAGAAACAAGAGAAGACGATTCAAGAAATCTACTTCAGACTTCCACGTTTTATTCAACCAGGGTGGTCTTTTCAGTCTTGTAGACTGCTCTTCCAAAGAGCCCTGGGAATTTCTTTATTCATTTACATGAAGGAGTGAATAGAGTACTATGGTGGTGTCATCATATTAGCATGTTGTCAAGACAATTGGCTCTAAACAAACTGACTCCAGTGAGGTGTTAAGCGGTCCGATATTGTCTATCGGCCTAGGTTCGGGCATTCCCAATGACAGTCCCCACTGTGATCACCGTTGCTTGATCTACCCTCATTGTTTAGAACCAGTTCTCTCGACAATGATGCTCCAAGTGACGTCACACTTAGGTACCCTATCTACTCAATCAACTAAATGCATACATTATACACAGAAACAGGAGATAAAACAATAGACAATAGAAAATACAAAACTAGCCATAGAATACGGCAATAGATTACCCAAACAAACTGAAAACCAATCCACAAGGATAGTAAGTTTTATGAAATATTTACTTGCTTTCAATAATTGCAGTATGAATTGCGATAAGCAGATGCAGAATTTCAGCACTTTTTTGTATTTGATGGGCTGGTGTTTTGTTTTTTTTTGTCAAGTGCATCACATAAAATATGGATGAGATCTCAAAGATAATGCACTGACCTGATGCGGTCACTCACAGCACCATGCGTCAGAATCTGTCTCAGTTCATTGACCTCCGGGTCCCAAAGTGTGATGACCTCGTGGAAGCCTACCCCCAGAAGAGATCCGTCGGAGGAGAAGGCAGCCGCGCCTGGCTCAGTGTTCTTGTAGAAACCCACCGACTCACAGTTCCAGCAATGTCTCGATTCTGGGACACACAAAGAAAAACATACCATTTGTTTATTGATTTACTGATTTTCCACTGATCGATGGACTTGCCCAGTCAGCTGCACACTGCTTTTCACAGGGGTTGAAACATTCATATAATTATAAGAAATAGAAATGAACCGCATATCACAAAATATATGCTGATACATACAACTTAATGAAAGAATCAACATGTTGTATTCAATTGGGGTGAATTAAGGGCGTGAACTCCATGTTGTTATGAGTGATGTACTAGGAGCAACAAACTATCCTTCTCATCTTACTCTCAACGTCGGTATCATCGACCAGGGTCCACAGCTTGTACTTCCCATCCTTGCTAGTCGTGGCTGTCATCGGATCCTCCTTCGTTCTGTCATTGCCGTACGGCCGGAAGACCATGGCATTGATGGCGTCTTGGTGCGGCGTCTCCACGGTCGTGTTTAATGTAAAGCTGTAGCCAGGTTACAGTGTGAAGAACAAGAGAAAGACTTGTTTACAATTAATGGAATGGATTGCTCCATGAACGACATCTCCTTAACTCTTTGCTCGCTTCGTTCGACTCGCGGCACATACAGCGGGCTGCCAAGTTCGACTCAAGTCACAGTTCGCGCACAATGCATACGCAATTGTATTGTGCGCACACATATACAATAGCGACGCGTGCATTGCATTGTATACATATACACCCTACATAACAATAAAAGGATCAAAGTATCAATAGGCAGGATGTCTCCCAAGACAGGAAGTCTATTGAGAAGTACCCAGGGTCACTTTCAATAGAGGAGTTTAGTTTATTGTTAGCTTACTCTTTTTGAATGCCACATTTAAATCCTAAATTGCTTGGCTCATTATTCCCATGGGTTTGGTATGTAAAGAAAGCTATGAACTAACTTAGATAATAACCTTTATGAGGAAATATTGAATATAAGAGGAATAAACTACCCTCCAAAAAGATAATTTGGAGACAGAATATAAAGTTAAAATTCTCAGAATCTATGATATTATACATGACAAAATTTATACCATTGGCAAGAGTACTGATTTCTGTTAGACTTTGATACACATTTGTTTTCATCACGACAAACCAATAAAAAGTTATCGCGAGTTGAATAAGACAGTGCATGCAAAACCCCTCTGAATGTGGCACCCTGAAATTAATGTGGCGCAGGGGAGATAGTGTGCGTGGCGGGCAAAGAGTTAAAGACATGAAGAGAATGATTTATCAAAACAATAGTTGGCTATTCAGAGGAAAACTATTTTAACATTTGGATGGCCATATTCAGAGTGTTTCATGAGACAGTCAAATAGGTCTTAAATCCCTGGCATGCCAGACAAACCGCTGTGCTATGAAATCTATGTGTGGCATAAAGAATTAAAGACCACATGGACAGGTGCAAGAAGCCATTTTCTCGTAATGCAATCACAACTTTCCCCCCCCCCCCCCCTAGCTGCATAGTATTGCGTTATTACATTCACCAGCATTTCTTAGTTCAGGTTCATTGGGTGGAACACACTCAGCATCTGTGAGTTGTTGCTTCTCGAACAAACCTTGGACAAGCCTTGGGGTTACCACTGGTAATGTATTGTTTGGATGATATGCATAAAATTTGCATACATAATGTAAGTGGTCTATTCCACATAAACTGCTCAAAAGGGATGCTAGTGGTAGTAGTACCCCATATTACCTGGACAAACAAAACTAAAATTTGGCACTGGTATTGATTTGAGGGGCATTATATTTTGCATGCTGCTTTAAGCATTTACCTCTGTTTTTTGGCGTCAAACTCCCAGAATTTCAAC
Source organism: Arbacia lixula (assembly GCA_963669155.1). NCBI lineage: Eukaryota > Metazoa > Echinodermata > Echinoidea > Arbacioida > Arbaciidae > Arbacia > Arbacia lixula. Next base: position 17,563,914 of record OZ022589.1, read on the forward strand.
CTCATCTCTACCGAGGTTTCCCCATCATCTCTCCTCTCTGCCGTCACCATCCAATCACCTTTAAGGTCAAAGGTCGCATGCGTGATCTCCGTGTGGGTCAGCGGCTTGTCCAGGTTCTCAGGGGAGATGTAGTTCTCACTTGTTATGTCCATCTGATGCAAATAAAATCAAAATATTATTTCATCTAATAGAAACTTGCCATAATACAGTTGGGCCTGAGATCAACATCATAGCTGTTTGCAATCTATTGCCGTCAGATTGCAGTCAATGTATGGAGCTGATTGCATTTGATTGCAGTCACTGTGCATTTGATCTCATGCTCCACTGTACTATAACAATCTGTACGAATGCTACAATATCAGACAAACAAAAACAAGGAGACAATCGTAATCATATCAAAGAAGATAATAGGAGAGGGTGGTGATGGAGAAATTTTGAGAGAATTTCTTAAATGTTGTATAAAGAACGGAAAAGATATCAAAAGATCTGCTGAGAGTAGTAAATTTTGCAACAAACATTCCTTACATTGTAGAGGAGCTTATCCCTCCAGAGGTCGTAGAACTGTAGATGTCCAATCTTGCCATTCAGAACTAGGGCGCCAGTCCGGGGGTCAACCATCAGACCGGCTGGAACTGGTTTGGACTGGATGTGGTGGAAACCAGTATGATCCAGTCCCTGGATGGTGTGCAGTACTTTGGTGGATACTAGAAGAAGAGCTGAATGCAAACAGAGCAAGGACAGAGGGTGAGAGAGCATCTTTACAGATTCACACACAATGACACACATTATCATTACATTTTCACACATCTTGAAATATGTCACACAGTGTAAAATAGAACATACACATTAAATAAATAAGACATGTACAACATGGTTCCATAGGCCTGCACATAAAAAGGGTATTAATGATTCCTGATTTCCCACAACATGAGTGATTAATAATGACTACATTCTCTTGTAAATGTTGGTACAAAGTCATGCTAATCAAAACTATGAATAATGTCAATTATATTCCTCTATTACATACTTTTACAAGCAACAACCTAGACAATCATAAAGTCTACTTATCGTTCATGACAATCTAGATGCAGTGCAAGACATTTCTGATTTTTCTGTGACCTACACAAGTAAATTTAGTAGAATCAGTGTATAAAGATGTGTATTTTTTATTTTCACTCATGCTCTATCGTGTAACGTCAGGCAACTTTGCAAAGCGCCTTGATGTGACCACTGGTCATGATATGCGCTATAAACCCAACCCATTACTATCCTGAAAGACCACTTACAATTGTTATTCATGGAGAGCGCCCTCAGTTGTCCATTGGGAGAGCATGCTATGTGCGTGATGGGGGTCCCCAGACGGGGCAGGAAGTCCTTGTGTTTGGAGGTGCACTGCCACTGGACCAGGGTGCATTCGTGCCCCCCACTGTACAGACTGGCTCCTGAGAGGGGGGTTAACAAAATAACTTGCGTAAATTCATTGTATAAACAGTGGCAACTAAATATGGGGTGGAAGTGGTGAAGACGACAGGACCAGGAATCAATGGAATGCCATTTTGCCATGACGATGTGTTGCATTCTTGTTTGATTTCATGACATTAAGAAGAAATTATCTTGAACTAATCGAAGAAGTACTGATTATGAGAAAAAAAGTCAAGCAGTACAAGACCTGAATTCCTGAAAGAATGCTTAACACATGTTCTATGGAGGACAGGCTGAACAGTCATTTCTTTGAAATGCAAATTTTATAATTTGTTTATGAAGGCAGGAATATACATGGTGGCACATGCAAACAATTAAAGAAAATACTTATCAATGTTGGTACACATTTCATTGCATGCTAAAACCAGGGTCAGGTCCATGCACTAAGAACATGGTGTTTTGTTATGTGGAAAAAATTCAAAAAGGACCTTTTGAAATTTTGTCCACATAACAAAAAGCCATGTTCCTAGTGATGGCTTTTCTTCTTTGGCTATGAGAGATCTTACCTTCAGGAGAGAAGCACAGGTCTCCGACAGGCAGGGCGTGCCAGTGGTCCACCGTGGTCACCACAGACTCGCCCAGGAAGTTCCACAGCAGCGAGATTTGACCTTTGACATCACCCACGGCGATGCAGTACTCCTTGGGATGGCAAGCTAGGCAGGTTGGCTTGTTGCTCATTGGTATCCTAAGCCAGAGAAAAGCCAGAGACAACCTCACAATTAACCTCTTTAACTTACAGACATCAATAAGAACCTTGATTTATTCAGAGCTAGACATTTTAAAATGATATCAATCAAATTAAATCAACTTTTCAAATGAGATTCCCTTTCATTGGACACTTAGATTTCAGAAGAAATTTACTAACCACAGTCATAGAATCAATGCACAGCTACCAACACTGAAATTCAACGATGAGGAAGATTTTAGGACTTGTCATCAGAAATCAGGGAGATGTCTATCAAATGCACACAACTAAATGACAATAACCTATCACTTATCAGAGAGATTGGGTTATGAGATGAAATGCAATGTGGTAATGTTAGTCTATTTTCAGGGACTCTTCTGTGAAATCAGGGAGACTTGGCAGCATTGTGGATGTCCTTGTATTTAAAATTCCCAATATGCAAATGAATCTTCATTGGCTGGACTTACCTGTGGATGGTCTTGTCTTCAAATGTGTAGACCTTCAGAGTCTGTCCCATCAGGCAGGCGACATACTCCCCATTCACTCCAAACTCCACGCACTTATCCCCAGCCGCGCTGACTGAGGTCAGATACTCTGGGCAGATGGGCGTGTCCTCGTCGCTGCGGGATGATGGGATAGGTGCCATGCAAAGCATCGTGGGCTTTTTGTGTTTAATTTCTCCCTCATCTGTAGAGAAGTATAAGAAGGGGGAGAGTAAAGAGCACTCTAAAATGCCTGTTATGACTGATATCATATTAGATGTTTTTATACGCCATATGTCTTTGGTATGTATATGCAAATAAATGCTGCATCAAAGCTTTCAACAAATATCAACAAAGATTTGAAAGAGATCGCAATGACTATTGTCACATCAGATCAAATGAGTTAAAATGAAATCGTATCAAGCATATGATGACGGCATGCAGAAATCTATGGCCAAGTGTGACAACCTTTTTTCAAAGTTTATTTCTTCATCATTTCAATGCAACATATATGTTACAGTTTACAGCTGACAAGTGTGACAAAATTACCATTGGTCTTCTTGCAGGTGACAAAGACTGTGTTCTTGTGCGCCTCGTTGAGGAACAAGCCATGTAGAGGTCGGTCAAATCTGATGGTCTGTGGCCAAGAACAAGGTGCAACATTGAACAATGAGAGAAAAACACAAAGAATACAAATTGGACAGATTCACATATCAAACAAAAATTACAACTCTTGCAAATCAAATGTAGATATCCAGCACACCCGCAAATTGTCAACATCATGCTCTCGACATAAAGAAAGTGCTTGGAAAATAAGACTCCAAATCATTTATGAGTTTCCACTGATAATGGCGCTCTGGATTACCTCTATACATTTATGGATTGAATGACACACACAAGGCATTGAGCCAGAGAAACTGAATACAATGTTTACACTATAGAAATAACATATCTATCTAATTAACTCTCTTCTTTTCAAAGCAGCCAATAAAAACATATTTTATGAATGTGTTACTTTTTTGCAGAAACCCCCGGTTCACAACTGCCCCATAATCCTTTCTATCCTTGCACACGATGAACTATCGGACATACAGAATGAAAGCTCTATCCCTGATTTTAAGGAGGCTCAACTATCAAGGACCTCTTGATTTGCGGGGCTGAGCATCAAACTTGAAAACATTACCTTCAATATGACGTTGTCTGTGTAGTCCCACACTATGATTGTGCCGTCCTCAGAAGACGTCAGAACCTGGGAATGGGAGGAGGCATCAAAGGAGCTTTGAAATATACACATTAAATTTCCAGCTGATGATTTCTTGAAGGTAAGGACTAGTGGTAGTAAACACAAACTGGACCCAAAATCAATAGAGTGCTACTCTGCTGTGACCATGAGTCTGATTCTTGTTCAATTTCAGGATACCAAGAACGAATCATCTCAAAATCAATAAATCTGTGAAAGTGACAAAAATCTGAATGACTCAGTAAAGACTTTTCTGCCATAATTATTACCACTACTTCTCTTTACCTTAAACTAAAGAATGCAATTTTCAAATGGAAAAAAAATAAATGTTAATTTCAGTACACTCTTGTAATAATACTATAATAGACACATAAATATACACATAATTGCACTGCACTTCATCATGTTAAAAATTACACACAACAAATGTTTAAAGACCAGAGAGGCCCTGGAAAAAGTGTTTGTGACTTTAGTCAGCTGGGTGTTCGTACTTTTTCATGGGAATAAAATAAGGAAATCAATTACCTGCAGTCTGTTCCATGGACTAACTTGGACCCCTGTGACCTTTGACCCGTGACCTTTCAGCTCCTTAATGCACTCACCACTCTGACAACTGACCACCTTCACTCTGTGTCCTGCACAGATGAACACATTTCTGCAAGAGCAAAGATTATTCATGTTTACCTATAATCATTCACATAATTTTTTGGGAGCCTTATTAGTGTGCAAGGAACTGTTTTAAGCACGGGACATGGTTATACTCCATCAAACATAAATATCAACAAATTATTGCAACTTGAAAAAACAAATCTAGAAATGTTGGGAATGATAATCCGATGACTGATAATGCACAAAACAAGTTCTGTGAATCGAATAAGCGCAAGCTCATTTCTTAGTTGTATAAATCAATATTGATTCTTGAACTTGATAGGAAGAAATTTACTTTCTGTGACACTAACTGACAAACAAGGACAAGAAAGTGTGTTATTTTCTAGAACCAGTCTTTCTTTACAACCTTTCACACAAAATAACATAATATGTGGGACTACACAAAACGACTTTCTGAGTAAACACGTTGTAAATGTGACCAATGCAGTCATTTCCATGAATATTTCTTTACCTTCAAATGGATAACTAGGATATCGTATAACATAAAACATATTTATGTACTTACTTGCTGTCTGGCGAGAATGTTAGCTTCCGTTTCGTGAGAATTCCTCCACCACGAACAACCACGCTGCCTCCCATGGTGGCTGCCATGTTGTCATGTTCTTGATCGTGAGATGGCGCTAGAGCAATTCTCTGATTTTTCTCTCTCGTTCTCTGTCACAAACGCACAAACATTTTGAACCAGCACAGACCATTATTATTATTATGTGATTCGTCCAAATATCTTGAAAATGTCCTCATTATTTAACACGAGAAGTTCAAAGAAATCATCACAATTTGCTTAGTTCATTAAAGTCATAATGACGAAATTTAAGACATAAATTGTTTCAAAATTTCTTATAGGCCTATGTTATAAAATGTAATACCATGGTCCCTACCACGAATTACGGTTAGTCCATCCGCAGCTGAAAGAGATAGCATGAACAACATTTGTAATGTTTGCTTGTCCGGTTTAGTTTCCTGTCCAAATACAAAATTCAAGTTGCGTGGAGACACGCATTTATCTTCAATAATATTTAATTCTCAAGTGCATGGAAAAAAATTTAATGTTGAAAAGAATTTCAAGTTAAAAACTTCTGCTGGTAGGCTTCTTTAATTTCTAACACTATATTTTAGATCAACTGGCACATTTTGTATGTACAGGATGAAATGGTTGTATCATGGTAGAGTCCATGGTTGTATAGAGTATAACTCACTGTGGAATTCCTTTACCCTTTTTAGTTCTAAAAGTTCTTTCTTTTACAAAAACGGGAGTGTGCAAGCCTTATTTTTTTTCTTAATTTTTCTTAATTTCATCCAATCATGAACATTTCTCTCTCCAGAGAAAATGATTGATTGATTCCCTGCTAAGAAGTGAAGTGTATTCATTATGATTCATTCTTCACTGTTTTCTCTTCTGAAGATGCCTAATATGTTCTTCAGGATGAATATAGAGCTATATAAATGTAATTTGAGCATTAGCATGTTGTGCCATATATTCAGATATTTCCAGCATGTTTAATTTACAAAGTTTTGATGTGAATTTTCGCAGCTCATAATTGGGATTAGCCAATTTGCGAAGTTCATAAGGCATTTTTCAGTTTACCGACTTTCCTGGCTAACACAGTTTTGGCAACAGTTTCTTTAGAATATCATATTATTTTCTTCTTAAAACATGATTAGAAATTCCATCTGATTTTTTTTTTCTTTTTACAACACATGGGAACCAAAGTCATATTGAAATAGTACACTATTTAAAAAAGAAAAAGAAAAAAGAAGAAGACGAAGAGCTTTTTATGCTATCCAAAATATTAAAAACTGTATAAAATATCCTCTTCAGACTGAAGTATAGGTTAGCGTATCAACATAGAGGGGGCGTGGTTTTGTGATTTTTACTTCTCGCGTTGAGCTTCAAACTGAAAACCTTACGAGTTGGCCTTATTCCTTCATATGCGATGTCATACGTGTATTCGCCGAGTGTACTTCCAAGGTTATGTTACATTAACGGCGTTGAAATGAAGTACTGAACACTTGTATCTTTTCACCATGCCAAAACGTCTTCAAAAACGCAATAAATTTACAGCCCCCAGAGGCGCAGCAGCTAGAGCGGACCGTGACCAACCGTCCAGCGCCGCGGAGCGGGGGAAGAGTCGCCCTGATGGGCCGGTCAAAAAGTGTGCGAGATTTGCCGCGTTGATGTTTCTACCCGTACTCTTCGGTGTTGCGGGACTACTCATGTTCCCACCATCGTTTACACAAACAAATGACACGAGAAGCGCCATTGAGAGGCAAAATATCTCACTAGACTCACAAAATGTGGCAAATGTTGCGAATGCTACAAATCAAAACGCCACTTTAAAAATGGCAACAGCAGGTAAAGTCAGAAGGAGCCAAAGCGATGATCAAAATGTTGATAACAGTAACAACGTGGGAGAAAGGACAAAAATGGGAAAAGTACCAAAGGAGAAACGAGGAAGAGCCCACTCTAAATCTGAATCACCATCAAGGCCTAAGAGAGATACGAAGCAGCAGGAAAAAGAAGCAAAAATGATGTCCGAGGCAAGGAATTTCAAGCCGACAATTTTGGATTCTCTGGACATCAAGCCTGCCGGGATCTCTCTAGAGGGAAGAAATATTGTACCCATTGAACTCACCAGTGACAAGCCTGATTCCCCTGTCAAGTAAGAGATACTTTCTTCTTATATTATAGATGTATTACTGAATGTACAGAGTCTGTATATTTATTTAAATTTTGATTTTATTGACATATATTGTACATTATGCAACTGTTTTTAAAGTTGTACAAATCTTAAATTTACTGAAAGAGAAGGATAATTCACCTATAGAAGTGGGTATTTATTTGTTTGCTCACAAACAAACTAATATATTTTTTTACTTTTCTCAGACTAAAAGCAGGTACATGTAGTAATTTGGGTCTGTATGTATATTGTTTATACTTTATTGTCCAACATTTCTTGCTCAGGTGTTTAGTTAATAGGATAATCGGCTCATTCCGGGCATTCTTTAGTCAAAATTACATTTTTGGACATAGGGTGTTCAGAGAAGCAAGATGCAATCTCAGAGGATCCAGCATCGTACAGAGACTGAATTTTTTGGTCTAGGGCTTAGCGTACTATACAGAAGTGTGACATCACATGAGCACATGATTAATCAATAGCGGACAAGCTACACTTAATGTTATTGCAGACCAGAAACCTGCATATGAAATTGTTCAATTACTCATTCTACAAACTGTAGCTGCCTCTGTGAGAAGTCATTCCCAAAATTTAGGTTTCAGAATTAAAGGGATAGTTTACCCTGAAATTAAGTTGGTTTCAATAAAAGCAGACACATGAAACTGAAAGAAACATATTACTGAAGGTTTGATGAAAATCCATCAAAGGATAAGGAAGTTATGATCTTTTAAAATTGTGTAATTTTGGTACGACACATGCGAGGTGCTCTCCCATATTTTGTGTACAATTATTTTTAAAAATTATTTTCTAAAAAAAAAATACATCCTTGTACCTGTGCATTTAGTACATTACACTGTATCAGAAATAGATTTGTACACACATACCCATATGAAAAAAAAAAAATCATTAGCGTGTCAAATACAGTAAAAAAAAATAGTTTTGTATTAACATTTCACAACATATTGGAAAATCACACTAGATTCAGAGCAGGCTGTGTTTGATGAGAATGTTGTCCATTGCAGGGTCTACATGTTTGAAGGCTTCTTGACAGACCGAGAGTGTGAGGGGCTGATGAGGGTTCATAGACGACACATCTCAGAGACGGGCGCTCAAGACCCTGTTATCTGCTTCGACACTTTAGCCACCTTGAAGTCACATCTACGCGACATGGGGATGAACAGAGAGGTTACGCATAATGTTTTCACTGAAGGTAATATGACTGTTTTTCAGGTTTGTCATACATTCAACCTTTGAGTTATAAAAAGCCTTCTGTTTGATTTTCCTTCATTTGGTATGCTGTATTTTGTGATACCTTGGGCTTTCATTTTGTCAAACTTCAGCTTATTATGAATAACACGTTGTATTCATTCATTTTTGCTCTTTTAGTGTTCGTCTAGAGTATCCGCAATATGTAGAAATGGACACGTGTATCTACTATATTATATTTTCATTTGTTGTGTTGCAAATCAAGCAGAAAATAAATAAAATCAAATACATCAGATTAAATAATTATTGCTTCCGCCATCAAGAACTAAGTACCCAGAGACTGGTATTATGGGAGCCGACTCACGGCAAGCGAGGATGCGGTAGACCCAAAACCTCCTACATCGACACACTGAAGAGGGACACAGGTGCTACCAATACTCAGGAGCTTGCGACCCTGATGACAGATTGGGAGGTGTGGCAAAGAATAGTGATTGATAAGCAGGAGCTGATCAAGTGAGTGTGATTTCTGCCAATTACACATGCACTGAAATGTTTGTGTCTCTTTGAATCCTTGCATGGATAGGAACGACCTGTATCAATGCCAGTTTCTCCAAGGAGCTTGAGCCACGTTTGACTTGGTCCTACAGCACAGCCTTCTACCCAGCGGAGAATAAATTCTCCACTATATTTGAAGACAGAGTGTACGAGGCGACGGGGCTCCGGCAAGCCAATGGAGGGAAATTTCAAATCACTTCTTACCCGAAGGGAATTGGTGGGTATAGTCACACTGCTTTCATGATAAATCCTGAAGTCATTCTATACGTGTATGATGATATGCTACGGGATTTTCAGAGGCAATTGCATGATTTTTGGTATTGATGTATCTAATGATATACTTTGGATTTTCATTCTGTCGAGCTTCGGCTAAAATTATGGAAAGCCCATTATGTGTATATCACCCTGTGGGAAATTCCAAATCACTTCTTACCCAGAGGGAATTGGTGAGTTTTTTTACTCAGCTTTCATGATGAGTATATATATCCTTAAATCAATCTATAGAATAATACGCTTCTGGATTTTCCGAAGCAATTGCATGATTTTTGGTATGCATCTCCTCTCTCAAATTTGCTAATTTGAATGAAATAAACATATAATTCTCCCTTTTTTCATTCTTTTTTATCTTCCCCAATCTTTATCATGACAATCCTCCTCTTTCTCTTTCTATTGTTTTGAAGAGTTATTTGTTTGTTGATGTAAAATGATAATGTAATTTGATTGATTTTGACAGGCTACAAGACTCACACTGACTGTATTCCAGACAATGAAGACAAGCGTGATAGATTTGGAACAATCCTGGTTTATCTCCAAGACGTAGAAGAAGGAGGAGAAACTAAATTTCCAGGTAAATATGAATTTATTGCACCTTCAAATTAACATTTTCGCTCAAAATGCAAGTACATGTATGTTTCGAATGTGAAAAACAGAATTATTTTTGTTAAGCTATATGGACATTTTTCATAGGTGTTAGTGCCTCAATTTTAGCCAAAGATTACCGTATCATATCAGTTGTTACATCACGTTTTGATCAGACGATCTTTGATACCCTTTTGGTTTCCAGCATTTTCATCAGCATGATTTTGTATTAACCTTATTCATGTCATTATGTACTGTATTGTATTATTTGTACACAGAAAGTCCAGAGAGAACAGTTCAAGCTTACTGATGCGGCTACACTGTATAAAAAAAGATTGAGTTAATAGATAATTAAATAAATATTTCTACTATGCAGAGTTGGGGGTCAGTGTGCAGCCCAGGAAGGGGCGAGCTATTGTCTGGAACAACATGAACAGCCGTGGGCACTGCGAACCCACTTCAGTCCACGAGGCAGCAGCCGTCAAGACTGGCCATAAATTCATCCTTCAGAGATGGTAAGTCTTGGTAACGGGGGGTTCATATCTTGTGGGAGTAGAAATCACTAACAAGATTTTTTTTCAAGACAAAACATGAAAGAATGCATCAGCTTTGATATCATCAGTGTTTTTAGGAGCCATCAAATCCATACAGCGTAAAGTACATGGATTTGATGGTTTGTAAAAATGCTGACGAAATATACCCCTCCTTAAATTCATGGCATCCTTTCTATATCCCAGTATGGATGTCATTGTGATGTTGCCATTTTTTTGTGGTTTAACATGATCTATGCTATATATTGATGCCTCTGAACTATGAACTATGTTGTATACTGGAAAATTTGAATAAGCCGGTACGTAGTAACAATGTGCACATGAGCAGATTATTAATATTAGACAGACAGTGACACGTTTTCTCTTGTAATTCTGCTCTTACCAGGTATTACTATGAGAACTTTTACCAGCTGGGTAAGAGGGCCAGAGAGCCCCTCCTCCCTGCCAGAGCTCCGGGGCAGCCGAGGGTCACCTGTGATGAGTACGAGCACGGCAGCTGCAGGTGGTACGATGAGTGGAACTACGAACACCTGATCGACTACGTAGCACAGCGATCAGAGCTACACTGATCCCAACGCTGCCACCAATTCATTGGACAGTGGATGTATCAGAGACATGCAAGATGCAAACATAATTTCCAAAAATTATAAATCGGGAACTATGAATGCCTGATTGATTACGAAGCACAACAACTAGTGCTTCACTGATCCCACCGCTGCCACCGATTCACAGGATAATGAGTCTATCAGGGACAGGGGCATATAGATTTGCATAGTAAACCTCTAACTTCTGCAGCCCTTCTGAAGGTGGTGTGACAAGGGGAACTACCAAACACCTGTTTGACTATGTAGCGTAGCAACCAGTGCTCCAATGATTCAACCGCTGCCACCGATTCATTGGTGGATGAGTTTAATCATGCAGGGATATGCAAGGTACATATAGAATTCATAAAAATAGTAAATAAGCAGAGCTGCCAACCTTTGAAAGTCAAAATTAGTATTCTGCACCTCTAAAATTCATATTTTTCCTTCAAAATTCGTATTGTAACGGAACTGGGTTTTCCTATTTCCGTCTATGAGGGATCTTTTGTGGATTATTTTTGTAGACCAACACCAACATACATTCCATCAAATACATGTATTCCTGACAGTCACCTGCATCACGCTCTCTAACAACAAATAAAGACACGGTCACGCCAGTGAATTATGTTGAATACGAAGTCATTGGTTTTACTTGCCTTGTATATCCGAGAGACAGTTTCAGTTATAATGCAGAACAATTCTTATTCAAATCCCTCTCCGCCGTCGCCTAGCTGACTTGCGATACCCCCCGAGTCTCTCTCTAGCTCTACAGGCGCCGCCCGGACACGTCCTAACCTGCTTGTGTCTACCTTCTAACTCCCTTCTCTCTACTCCCGGCCTACGCACCAAACCCAAGCGTACGTGTTACTATACCCGTGCGTAATCCAATACCCGTGTGTAATTTGTAACTCCTTCGCCCAGTACGGCGAATGCACACACTTCTACATCATTTCGTGACATAGCCCCTCCCCAAGACTAGTCAGTCCCTGACTAGAGGCTGATTGTACACATTAAAACAACGAAATGATTGATGAAATATATACAAAGTTAAACAAAATAATGTCATAAACAAGGCTTTAAAGAGGCGTTTACCCCTCTCGAAACAAACGAAGGACAGGCTTTGTTTCCCCGTCAACTGGTAGCGTCAGCCTTTACCCTTCATGCCGTTAGCTCCAAAACATAACATTACAATGCAGTAAAAACATGCGTTACATAGCAGTTAAAACATAACTGCCCCAACAGACAAACAGCTATTTACAAAAATTACTCTATCCCTACCAGGGATAACAAAATGACAGTACATCCTCTTAATTAACTATCTCCACCCTGTTGGTAAGGAATGTATAAATCAGATACCGTGTAAAACTACTAAGTTATAAGTTACCACTAAAGCACGTACGGTCAGTATCAAAATACAAGTCATCTTTGGCAAATCATTGGCACTTTTGGCAACTTTGGGTCGGAAATGAGGTATTGACATCATATAGTACTTGACATGATGGATAAAATATTACAAAAAAAAAAAACAAAGCTCTCTTATTAGCAGTTCATACAATTGAATACAAAACTGTTTATAATTATGAGGTATCTAAATTCTCTGGGTTTCGTCCACCCCGGCGACGACGTCTACGCAAAACTCGGTGCGCGTTTCCCGCTTGGAGCTCACCATCCCTCCGTGGTAGGTAGTCTCGTTGATGGTTTCCGTGATCTTTTTGACGCGACCCACCAGTAGTTTGGCCAGCTCATCCTGGGACATCTGCTCCTTGGCCACACCTCCCTCGACGCGGTGCAACGGGGTAGGGCGTTGAGGCCCTTGGCTGGTTCCCGCCCGCAGGAACACGACCTCGTACCTCCTTTCCCGGCTCTCCTCCCAGAGTTTTTCCCCCGCGCGGAACACAGCCTGGGAGGACTGCTCCCCAACTTGGACCCGCTGATTTTGAAGCACGGCCGTAGCAGATAGCTCACCCACCGGGCGGCCAATCTGGATGCGTCGGATCTCCGGGACTATAGCTTCTTCCTCGTCGGTACGGCCTACCTCAACGTCGTCTCCCCCGGCCGCGTATGCCTCAACTTCCTCTTCCGAGTCTGAGGCCTCAGACTCCTCCGGTTTTATCATCGCCAACATTCCTCGCGGCTTGCCGCTTGTTGGTTGTATGATGGGAGACGGCCGGCTCATCATAGCAGGTTCTACCTCCTCCCTCGTCTCCGGCGACACGTTTACCTCTAATTCAGGAGGTGGCCCGCTTTCCTGCGGCTTTTCCTCGGGGCGGGTGATGGTGCTCTGGATGTGTCGTTTCACCACTGGGGATCTAGAGTGGCTGTCACCTCTGCGTCGCTTGGGGCTCCTTGAGCGCCGTCGGTCTTCCCTGCGGTGTCCATTAGGGGGCAGGGCTTCACGTGGATATGGGTGCTGCCGCCGGTAGTGGACCAGGAGGTTATCCCTCCTAGTAAAACGTCGTCCGCAGTGTTTGCAGCAATGACCTCCTCTCCGCTTATGTTCGACCTCTATATGCCGGTCCAGGCTGCGTTGGTGGTTGAAATAGTGCTGACAGGTGTAGCACTTGACGGTGTTTTGCTCGTGTCGGGGCATTCTATTTAATGATCTGTATGAAAATACAAACACCGGGACATGTTGGGTTAATAGGTGAGATCTGACGTGCTTCTCAACATGTAGTGACTATTTACATTATTTACATCGTTAGGAGACAGTACTTTCATGTACGTCACATCAGGGCTCATCTGCATATCTACGAGGTGGTCTTCGAATTCTATGAGGGTTTCGTCTTGTTAAAGGGGATCGTGCCGACATTGAGGAATTGGGGTCTTCGCCCTGGCCTTCGCTTTCGAGCTCGTTAGGCTCCGGTTGATCCTCTGTTCCTATGTCAGGCCCTTCTTCCGGTTGAGTTGGAAGCTCGTGACGATCCTGCCCCTGTGAAAGGGCGTCACTGCCTCCGCCAGCCTCTTCTACCCACGAGTGTAGAGTTTCACCAGAATACGGCTTCAATCGGTCGACGTGTACCACTCTCTTTTTTGCGTTTTTCCGCTCTTGGATTCTGCAGGTCACATCTGATAATTTGTCGATAATCAGATATGGTCCATGCCATCTTTGTTGCAGCTTTGGGGATACCCCTTTTGTCTTGGCAGTGTTATGGAGCCAGACGAAATCACCGATTCTGAAACTGCTCCCCTCTGCTTTCCGGTCATATGTCTTTTTCTGCCGCCGTGCACTCTCCGCCATGTTGTCTCTGGCTCTTTGGTGGGCCCTTTGCATCCCCTTCCTCAAATTGTAGGCAAAGTCTGTTTCGGGGTAGGAATCGACCACTTCCCCGAGGTTGCCGGCCTCCATGGTGAGGTCAATGGGCAATGACAGCTCCCTGCCCAACATTAACATGTTGGGGGTTTCTCCTGTAGACTCCTGGGGGGCCGACCGGTACGTGAAGAGGGCCAGTGGGACCTTCAAGTCCCAATCTCGTTGCCGGTTGTGCGGTTCTATCATCATAGACACGGTAGTGATAAGGGTATGGTTGAACTTCTCTATCAAGCCATCCGATTTAGGATTGTATGGGGTCGTCCTGGTCTTGTCGATGCCCAGGATGTCACACATTTCCTTAAAAACTTGGGACTCAAAGTTGCGCCCTTGATCTGAGTGTAGCACAGTCGGCACGCCAAAGCGACAGGTAAACTCGTTGACAAACTTCTCTGCAACGGTCTGTGCTGTCTGGTCTGGTATGGGGTAGGCTTCCATCCATTTGCTGAAATAATCCCCCACTACCAGGATGTACTTATTCCCTCTCTCTGTCTCGGGTAAGGGGCCAACAACGTCCAGGGCCACTCGCTCCATCGGGGCACCTACGGACTCTTGCTGCAAGGGAGCCTTTCTCTTCTTGAGTGGGGTTTTTCTCCGGGCGCACACATCACACTTGCGGACTACGGAACGAATATCTGCATCCATCCCGACCCAGTAGAATCTCATGCGGACCTTGCCCGTCGTCTTCTTCATTCCCAAGTGGCCGCTAGACTTTCCGCCATGTAGCTCCTGTACTACCTCTTTTCTCATTTTTTCCGGTAGGACGACATGCCACTTGGTCTGGTCTCCTTCGTCCGATTCCCATTTCCGGTACAGGACTTCTTGTTTTACTTCTAGCTGATCCCACATTCTCCAGTAAGACTTGTCCGCACTTGCTCTAGAAGACATAACAGACCAATCCGGTCTGCCCATTCCTTGTTTCTTTCTTTCGATGATCCATCCGATGGAGGGATCATCGGCTTGCAGTTGGCTTAAGGTGGTAGTGTCGACTGCTGGTTCCACTGTGACGACCTTTATTTCCGCCGAATTCTCCGGCTCTACGTCCACCTTTGGTTCCATCTTACTCTCCGTCCCAGTCGAATCTCTCTCCACCGAGCCACATTGTTTACAATCCGTGCATGGTCGTCTGGATAGGCTATCGGCGTTGGCATGTGATCTCCCGGCACGATGTATGATCGTGAGATCATACTCGGCAATCACTTGCAACCACCTCGCCATCTGACCTTGGATATCCCGGAAGTTGAGGAGCCAACGGAGGGCCCCGTGATCGGTCCGGACTGTCAACCTTTGTCCATAGATGTATTGCCTGAATTGTTTCAAGAACACCACAACAGCTAGAAGTTCTTTCCGTGTGGTGCAGTAGTTTCTTTCAGCTTTGTTGAGTGTTCTGCTTGCATAGGATATGACCTTCTCTTTGCCATCCTGTACTTGGGATAAGACGGCTCCAATGCCGTAATTGCTGGCATCGGTGTCCAGGATGTACTCTTGCTCGGGGTCGGGATAGGCCAAGATGGGTGCTTCCACCAACCGCTTCTTCAGGTCCTGGAACGCCGCTTCACAGTCGTCCGTCCATGTGAATGGTTGGCCCTTCTCCGTTAGACGATGCAGAGGCCTAGCGATGTTGGAGAATCCGGCGATGAACCTACGGTAGTACGAGGCTAGCCCAAGGAAACTTTGCACCTCTTTCACACAAGCAGGGGTCTGCCATTCCTCTACCGCCTTGACCTTCTCCGGGTCAGTCGATATCCCATTACCGGATACCACGTGACCAAGGTAGAGGACGCTTTCTTTGAAAAGGTGACATTTCTTGGCTTTGAGTTTCAGTCCTGCCTCTCGTAGGCGCTGAAAGACTGTGCCCAGTCGACTCAGTTCATCTTCTACCGTCTTGGCATTCACAATGACATCGTCCAGGTACACCAGTAGAGTCTCCCAATGTAGCCCTGCCAGCACACGCTCCATCAGCCTTTCAAACGTAGCAGGAGCCCCACTGAGGCCGAAGGGCATCACCTTCCAGCAGTACAGGCCTCCTCTAACAACGAAAGCTGACTTTTTCCAGGCCTCCTCTTCCAGCTCCACCTGCCAATACCCCGAAGCCAGATCCAATGTCGAAAACCACCTTGACCCGCCCAGGGCGTCCAATGAATCATCGATTCGGGGAATCGGGTAGGCATCTTTAATGGTCAGATTGTTTAGTCGTCTGTAATCGACACAGAATCGCTTGGACCCGTCCTTCTTTTTCACAAGGACTACATTGGAAGCCCAGGGGCTATCTGAGGGCTCTATCATGCCATTGTCCAGAAGCTGCTTTACCTGGCGGTCTATTTCTGTCTGCTCCTTGGGTGGGAACCGTCGAGGTCTTTCCTTGATTGGTGGGTGGTTTCCAGTATTGATCCCATATGGCGGACCTTGTCCGTCCGACCAATGTCTGCGTCTGATGTTGCGAATATATCCTGGTAGTCACATAGTAACTTGGCAATCTTGCTGTGATGAGTATCCTCTACCCCTTGTTTGCTCCGCTGATAGAGATCTATTAGATGGTCAGGTATTGGGGCCTTGTCCTTACCGTCTATTTCGTTGTCGTGGGTGTCTTCAATGTCAACCTCTGATACCGGGGAGATATACCCTGCCAGGGTACCCTGTTTGATGACACAGTCTATCTGGCCTGGGTTAAATATCCGGACAGGGATCTTGTCATCGGTGGACTCCACAAGCACCCGGGCCACCAACATCCCCTTCTGGGCCAATTCTCCATCGTTGACGGGCTCTACGATGCCGACGCCGTGTATGTCTCTCCTGGACTTCACTTGACCCGTGATCAGTACCTCGTGACCCGCTGGGACTCTCGTAGTCTCTCCTACAAGCACCCTGGCGCAAAACGTCCCTCCTTGGCCATCGGTACATCTAATTTTTTCTCCGTCCAGGTTCAGCTCCATTCTTTTGAGGTCAAGACTTGCGCGGTTTTGAAGCAGGAAGTCCATTCCTAGGATTCCGTCTAGTTTATTGGTGTTGCCGAATACCACCTGTAGAGAAGAGATCTGGGTCCCGACTCGCAGCTCGACCGATCCCCTGCCCAGTGTATCCAGTTGACTACCGTCTGCATTACGCACGCCTAATCACTGGTCCTCAGATGTGGTCTACTCCCTCGAGCGATGCGGTAATACAAGGCTGACGACAAAATTGTATCCGTTGCTCCTGTGTCTACCAACAGCCTTGCATTAACGCCCCGTACTTCCACATCGACAAATAGCCCACTGCGGGCTCGATTTGGGTCTGTTCTAACTGTTGGTTGTGTCGTGGGTTTCGATTGAATCCCTCCTACTGTCTCTGTGTCTCGTATTGGCCCGGGTTTTGGTCCGGCCGTCCACTGGGCCCGGTGGTTGGCCGATTTCCGTTTCCCATCCATTGTTGTCCCTCATTCCTTTCTCGTCTTTTTGGACACTCCCTTTTGAAGTGGCCTTTTTCACGACAGTAGAAACATTCGTCTTCAGGCGTCGCTGATCTCCGTCTCCATGGGCCTTGCCGTCTCCATGAAGATGGCCTCTCGTGGTTCCCTCTGTCCCGGCTTTCGAGTTGTGCCTTGAGCTGCTTTATCTCTTCCAACAACTCTGTGGAACTTGCCGATGCATCCCCCTCCACAACTCTCGACTGTTTGTACCGCCGTCCCGTTCTCTGTTCTTCAAGCCTGAAGAAGTTATCTGTAGCCAGTGCTGCTTGTATGGCCTCGTCGAGAGTAGCGGGTTTTGAACGAAAGACGCCCTCTCGTATGGATTGGTCTTCGATTGCATCCGTGAAGTGTGTCCTTGCCAGACGATCCTGTGCTTCCTCTGGTAATTCCGGATAGGCAAGCATGGATAGCTCCCCAATGGCTTGACCTAATTCTTGGATGCTCTCCCTGGGGCCCTGACGGCGATACCGCAATTCCAGTAGGTAATTCTCAGCCATTTGCCCTGGCCCAAAGCGCTTCTCCAGGAGCTCCACCAGCTTTCGATAGGTCAGATGCGATGAATCACTGGCCCTGATCCCCAGGGCCTTCAGGGCAGGCCCCCTGAGACTGGCAGCTAGAAAGATCCTCGATTGATTATTGTCCCATTCGTTTGCCGCTTTACAAGCTTCAAAGTGGCTGATGTACTCATGCCATGGAGTTCTCCCATCAAACCTGTCAGGTATGATACTTGGCTTCGAGGATGTCCTGCTGGCTGAATTTGCCCGGAATTGTATAGGCCCGCTGCTGAATGCCCCAGTTGCCCTGTTGTCTGCATTACATGTACTACCTGTGGGCTTATTTCTGGGCACCTCTATATGTCCCTTTTGAAATGATGGGACAAATCTGGATTCGTCGACTTCCTGTCTTTCTTCTGGGTGTGCCATTGCTCCTCCTGCTAGTGTCCTTCCATGTTGAACTGGCCTGAAACCTGTTGATGTTTTGTCGGGAACCCATCTCACCCGAGGATTATCTTCTTCCGGGACTATCCCGCCCATGGGGTGCTGCTGTGTTACTGTTTCGTTTATTTCTTGTGAAGGTGGGGACGAAAATTCCTCTGTTATAGTTCTTCTTGGTGTCTTGGTGACCTCCTCCAGTCCTGGACTGGTCACCGGGGATTGCTCTATTTCCAGATGTTCTAAACGCTCCCTCAGCAGGCGATTCTGCTCCTGCAACATTTGATTTTCCGTACGTGAATGTTGTAGTTCTTCATCTCGCCGTTGGACCTCCGCCACCAGCATATCCAGCTCGGCATCCTGATCCAACCTCTTTCCCTCCATCATGGACTCAGTGTATTCAAAACTCATGGGTTTACCTGCACCTGTTAATTAATTCCTTTCTAAAATCTGTGCAAAACCTTCCCACCAATTATCCAGACAATTTTGTTTTCCTTTGAGATATCAGTAATTTTACTTATATCTGTGAACTACAACAAACGAAAATACCGCAATCGTTTTATTGAAATACCAACATTGTAGACGTTCATCCGTGACGGCTCTATAACCACCGTGGTTGTCCTTATATCCCTGCAGGCGATGTAGGCATTCGTGTGTATAGAAGGCACCACAAGCACTGCAGGCGCTGTATACAATCTCCCTGCAGGCGCTACTTTAATTATTGAGGGCACTGTAGGCATTCACACGTGATGGCACTACAGGCATGCATGCACTATGGTTACCCTGCAGGCGCTGTACACTTTTCCCTGCAGGCGCTAGACTTTACACTGCAGGCACCCTGCAGGCGCTATACACTTTCCCTGCAGGCGTTAAACTTTTCACTGCAGGCGCCCTGCAGGCGCTATTCATTTTACACTGCAGGCGCTAGACTTTACACTGCAGGCACCCTGCAGGCGCTATACACTTTCCCCTGCAGGCGCCCTGCAGGCGTTAAACTTGTCACTGCAGGCGATGTGTCGTTAGAATTATTCTGAAGTTAGTTAGCGTGAGCATAGTGGCTTTTTAGCTGATAGTCCACGCAATCCATCCCGTCGCTGCCACCAATGTAACGGAACTGGATTTTCCTATTTCCGTCTATGAGGGATCTTTTGTGGATTATTTTTGTAGACCAACACCAACATACATTCCATCAAATACATGTATTCCTGACAGTCACCTGCATCACGCTCTCTAACAACAAATAAAGACACGGTCACGCCAGTGAATTATGTTGAATACGAAGTCATTGGTTTTACTTGCCTTGTATATCCGAGAGACAGTTTCAGTTATAATGCAGAACAATTCTTATTCAAATCCCTCTCCGCCGTCGCCTAGCTGACTTGCGATACCCCCCGAGTCTCTCTCTAGCTCTACAGGCGCCGCCCGGACACGTCCTAACCTGCTTGTGTCTACCTTCTAACTCCCTTCTCTCTACTCCTGGCCTACGCACCAAACCCAAGCGTACGTGTTACTATACCCGTGCGTAATCCAATACCCGTGTGTAATTTGTAACTCCTTCGCCCAGTACGGCGAATGCACACACTTCTACATCATTTCGTGACAGTATTTTTAAAAGAGGCCAGTCGGTTTTTTTTTTATTCTGCAAAAGGTGCTCAGGTACGCGTATAATAGTACAGCTGTGTATAAAAACGTAAACTCGATTCATGGCAAAACTTACCTTTTTTTTCATAATGTAGCTAAAGACTCGTGTGATGTTCTGATACACCCACATAATGCATATATGTGCAAAAAAGACAACAGTCCATCTGTATGCAAACAGATATAACGCCTGCACATGTCTAAGGATTATGTGCAAGGAATTAATTTTAAACTTCAAACCAATTTTTTAGAGGCAGTATAGTTATATATCTTTAACATAAAAATACAACATTCATTGCATGATTTGAATTATTGCAGGGGAGTGGTGAAGGTTAAAGATGCAACAAAATGTATTAAACTGTATAATTTTTATGTATGATGTATATGTTGCCTGCATATATTTGTCCTTGATCAACATAATAGAATTCTATACATGTTCAATTTCAAAATGATTAGTGCCATACAATGTATTTTGATCAATTCCAGTGTCTTGTCTATTTTTCCTTCAATAATTCTGGATATGAGAGGTGCTACTCTGTAAAATACTATGTGTTTCCATCCAACTCAGTTTTATTGTTCAATAAATCTTTTTTCATCATGTGTCAAATAACATTATGAGTGTAAATGTGAATGGACTGAATGAATGCCATATTGATAATTGTTATAAGTAATAGTAATAGAAGTCAAAGTTGAAAAACGTAGTAATAGTGGTAATAATAGTAGTGGTGCTAGTTGTAGTATCACTATTAGAAGTAGCAGTTAAGTAAAGTAGAGGTCAATTCATAGTAGTAACACCATAGAACAAAATGAACTAAAAAAAAAAACGATACACAGAAATAATTGCATTTGATAAATCTTTCACATTTATTTCTGTCCAAAATATAAAGTGACGAGGCTAACAAAACATCTGCTAATTTCCTATAATATGATATGAATTTTAAGTAAATTCTTTGCTCACAGCAACTCAAGACCAAATTACTGATGAGTTAAGGTGAATGTCTTGTTTTTACCAAATTTCATTTTTTCACCTGGAAAAGGGCTACCATGTCTGGAAGGGGAAACAAATCATATCTCCCAAGTCATCCTAAAGTTATGGTTTTATTCTCTGCCAATAATGACCACCATTTCAATGTTAGTGTCAGTGAAGGCACTCCTTATACCTAGTTGAAAAGCCCAACTTCTCACCATGTATACAACAGGATGTACTTGCTGAGGATCACGTGAAGTGGTTACACATATCTGATGACAAAAACTCAAATAAAAACAATATGCATCTAGGGCAAATATACCTCTCAAAAATCAACAGAACATCTAAAATACTGCATAATTAAGTACAGATATTTTCATGAGACAGGCAATTTGACAAGTGCATAATGTAGGGTTGATCTCCCTGAATGATCATGCATGTATATTCAGTTCCATTTCATTTTGATGTCTTTGCCGAAAGTGAATTATGTGAATGATGGTGCATGATTGTTGGTCTTCATGAAAATAACAGTGGACACAACATACATCAGACTGCCATTAAACATGTAACAAAAAAATTAAATGGAGACAGAAGAAGGAGGGCAGTGATGGAAATCCTGTAAGTCCCAACAACTTATGAAGATAAAAGAAAAGTAGAGGATTGCTGAGAATAATACATTTTTCCACTAACTTTGATCCTTATTTCAGAGAGGTTTGGAGTATCAATATCTTTGTTTTGGGTAGAGTTCTCTGTCCATCATGAGGAGAATAATTTGCACTACTAAAAGTTGATATCAGTAACTGCACCGTCACATCATGCCAATCTACAAAATAAAAAACATCTAGAAATAATGCTTGTGTACACATAAATTAACAGCCTGCAAGATAGCGTTTATGTTCAGTGGGAAGGGATAGAAAATGAAAAAGATGGCACAAATAACAGCATGTCATGTAAATGTAATGCTGAGAAAAACTTTAACCCTTGTAAGTCGTTACACCCCAAATATTGAACTCTCCTTTAATACTCGTAACACTCTCACGTCACTGATAAAAAGTCCTTTATATACCGCTTATCTTGCGGACGTAGTGTTTAGAAACTGGAACTCGCCATGACGAGTCTCTGATTCACATCTTTCAAGATGTTCATATATGCACGCATACATTATAAGAAGCACTCCTATACACATTTTGTAAGTTATGATTTATGTCTCTACTGGGTTGATAAGAGTTATTTGTATGATATCACCGCAAAGAATATCATCAGAGTTGTGACAAAACCATGCCATAACCCAACAGCTCTTTTAAAGGAATAGTTCACCCTGAAATTCAGTTGGTTGAATAAAAGCAGAAACATGAAAGAACCATATCAGTAAAGGTCTAATGAAAATTTGTCGAAGGATAAGAAAATTACGATCTTTTTAAGTTTTGATTTTGTGACATCACTTGCGAGGTGCTCTCCCCAAAATAATTCCATTGTCAAAAACAGAATAAGAGCAATTTACGGAATTATTCTGAACACAACATAGGTGTATGGGAGAGCACCTCACACGTGACATCACAAAATTGAAATTTCAAAAGATCATAACTTTCTTATCCTTTGACAGATTTTTATCAAACCTCCACTAATGTTTCTTTCATGCTTCTGCTTTTATTGAAAGCAACTTATCTTCAGGGTAAACTATCCCTTTAAGGACTACCACATGAGGAACAGTGAGAACTCATCGTATATATTTATCACCCTGCAAGAACCTTCTTTCAAAGACTATAAAAACGTAAACTCGATTCATGGCAAAACTTACCCTTTTTTTCATAATGTAGCTAAAGACTTATGTGATGTTCTGATACACCCACATAAAGCATATATGTGCAAAAAAAACACAACAGTCCATCTGAAAGCAAACGGATATAACACCTGCACATGCCTAAGGATTATGTGCAAGATTACGGAATTAATTTGAAACTTAAATCCAATTCTTTAGAGGCAATATAGTTATTTCAGACGTCACAGGGTAAATATGTACTGACCCTGCTTGAGATATAAAGTGAAGTAGGGTAAATCTAGAAGATCCTCTAGACAAATTAATCACGACCATTTAGTCTTCAATCTACCAGCATAAATTGACCAGCATATTGAGTAAACACAAAAGGATCTGAATGAAGACTAGTCATACCTTAAAACTCCATTCAAACCTGGCCCATAAACAATTCTCCCTATCACATATAGCCGTTATCAAGCGACATCAGCTCGTGATACCGATATCTGATCGATTGCTCTTGGGATGTATACTTACGGGAAGAGTTTGGTAAGTATTCAATTCACGCAATAACGCACACAATCTGTAATTTTGACCCTCGTAAACTACGTAATATTAAAATGTAAGGGTTGTTACATGGGCGAAGGACTTGAAGAAAATACCACCAATCACTCACGGCGATGTTTTTGCCTACCTCAACATTGATTGTGGATGGACCAATGAAAGAATGAAAAGACACAAGCGAGACGATGGCTATAGAATGTTCGGGAACTGGAAGTTCATATCCCAAAAATTAAAGGTAAAAAAAATAGAATGCCAAACGCGTTCAGATTCGGAGAGCTATATGCAATAGGGAGGATTACACCAACCCTTGTCATTAATTTTGCAACCAGAGTAGACCCTTGATCTAGTATAGGGATGTCAGACACAAGGAGCAATATTTTCACCAATTCGAGTTACACAGATTTTCTCCTTTACTTCAATTTGTTTTGACAGTGTCATGATCTACAATTGCACTGTTTAACTTACGACATGTACAGTACATGTGTATCACACAAACGACGTCACTACCTAACTCTGCTTGAATGACCATAATTAATACACACAACATGATCATAATCAACCTTTCAAGAATAAATCAAAGGCCACTGTAATTTTTTTTCCACAGACATGATGTTATGTGAGTGCACACCAAGTACGGAACAAATTGGAAGTCCTTTGCACATAGCTGATTACATTTATTCATAGGCATAGATGTGCACACTGTACGTGCAAATCTCATCAATCTTTATAAAAACACAACATTCATCCTTGAGAAAGAAATATGAGGAGCAAGAAATGACTTGCTTCATTGGAAACAGCATTTTTTTTTTTAACTCTATTCATAAAGAATGTTCAAAGCTGGGTGTCGAAGAATCGACTTATAAATGTTGAGAAGAGTTTGATATGTTTTTCTTCCTGATAAGGTTGAAGAGTTCTTTGTAATAGTAGATTTTCTTTCGACAGATCAAGTACTACATAGGAAAAATAATGATGATATAATGATATATTTTGATCAATGAATTGTGTTTCCCTGTTATTCTTTATGTTCTTTATTTGAAAAATGATTTTTCTGTCACGAGGGCTCCATGGATAAACACATGTAGGTGAAAGAGTTATCCAGTCTAAATATCAGGGCCCTGTTGCATAAAACTTATCATTAATGGTAACTCTGCCATCAATGGTAACTTCCATGGTAACCTCACTTGACAGCCAATCAAATTAAAAGTTTCCATAGAAATTGCCATTGGTAGCAAAGTTACCATCAATGGTAAGTTTTATGCAACAGGGCCCAGAAGTAAATAACTTCAAGATCCCTGGCACAAATATTTGCCCGGAGACCATTCAATGCCTGGTGAAACAACTTTGTCTTGTTGTGGATCAATTAAGAAGAATAGAACATCTTGGACTAAAAATACACACTCTATTCTAAATATTGCAGACTAAAATTGTGAAGTTCTGGGTCCCATATCACAAAGAGCGATGATTGAATTTACTATTGATATTGATCTTAGATCTGTATCACAAAGATCCTAAGTTCAATATCGATCATAACTTGCGATCAATTTTAATCTTAGCCTGTGTGAATCAATCATATCTATACGATTGATTGCAAACTCAGGCAGAGCTTGGACTTCCAGCAGATATCAGTGTTGGCTTGTGATACTGTGAGTTGCAATAGTGTACCAAAGTGCAACATCACATGCACATGTTGTCAAAACAACTGGTTGTAGAGTATGTGGGGAGAGCGAACAGCTGTGATCATAGCAGGGACTCTCATTGGGAGTGCCAGACACTAGCCGGCGAGACAATATCGGACCAGTGAAACTCCCACTTGAGTGATATTGTTTAGAACCAGAAGCTGGCGTAACAATGGCTATGACGACACCACTTCAGTTCTCTATAGATAGCAACTCGCTCTTTGTGATACAGGACCTGGCTTGAACACTTCCACAAACTATATACTGTTCACCGAATTAAATCGAGAAGATATATAATCGCATGGCACTTGAACTTTGGAGATGTTTAGCTGCATGAGTAATACACTGATGGCTGATGAACCGGTGATGTACCGGTGATGTACCGGAGATGTACCAGAGATATACCACTTAGTGCGTGAGGTGCTGTGGTGGTGTGCTCGAGGGTCACCTGAAATCGTCCACTTTGATGGTCAGCCCAACCTCCTGTCTCCTCTTGCTCTTCTCTTTGGATGCGCTCTCCCCCATTGAGATGGCGTTCCTCCTGTCTCTCCGCCTACAGAGAAATGATTGATTCATTAATATATTCATTCATTTATCAATCTACCCATCTTTCTATTGCTTGATTGAATGAATGATTGATTAATTTATTCATCTATTTCATTTCTACATTCTTTCAGTAATTCATCTATCTATCTCTCTATCTTCCTATTCATTTATATACTTATTGATCTATTTGTGTACCGCATTCATTTATTTATTGATTTGTGTATTAATTTGCTCATTCATTATTATTGGGCACCCTGGGTACATCAAACTTAGCATAGACAATCCACAATTTGATAATTATATACACTATATAACATTTACATAATATAAAAGCATGCAAAGGAGAGTAGAGAAATAGTTTTCATGGACATAACATCACTAAAATTGTGGTTGGAGTTTTAAGTTTACAAAAAAGATTGATTAACATCTCAATTTTGCAATGAAACGCAATGTAACAAATACCAAAATAGCGATATCAAGAATGAGAAATAAATGCATGGCTGGATGACAGATTTTAAACATCAATCAAGTGGCACAATGAGCCAGTAAGATTTGAGGTGTGAAACGAAAATATATCGAGCATGAAGGCGAGGAGCTCATCTTAATTTGAAAGGAAGTGCTAAGGTTTCTTCATTCTGATTTCAGTTCTCAAAAATTATAAACTTTTGTTGACAAAGGGCAAATTATTACAGAGAAAAGTGGAGAGAATGTTATGAATATTAATTGTGAGACAATAATTGGGTGGTTGAGGTGAACCACGAGTTATCACAACAAAAGTCAAAGTGAGAACAGATAATTAATGGCATTATTTTTTATTTATTTCATTTTTTAAAGACTTAATTGAATTGATAACTACAAAGTACTTTTTTTTCTTCTCTTCTTCCTCTTTCTGCAACCGCTCTTTCCCTCTTTCGTCCTCTACTGTCGTGAAGTCATCCTTCATAAAGGGGTCATATTGCAGGTCCTACAAAAAAAAATAACGTATCATGTACCCTACAATATAGCAGACCAACATCCACATATGCCAACCTCAACAAACCAAAACAAGTATTCTCAGAGGGGAAAACAGTATTTTTCACCCAAAAAAAAGTATTTTGTTAAAAATACATGTACATGAAGAATAGCCCGTGCTGGCCTGTACTGCATGTCGAAAATTGTCTCCATGTGAAAACAAGAATTCATGAAAAGAGATGTGATGCCAACACACACAAAAATATCGGCTTGTACAGTAGTCCAGCATTGAATATTAGCAGACAATTTAGGGAACCTAACCAGTGAGATGGAACACGTACATTTAATACTTATCTATACTGTTTACATCAATAGTATGATCTTTTAGACTGTGAGTAACAATAAGATGCTTGACCAAGTATATTTAGTAATTATCTTTACTTTTTACATCCATAGTATGATCTTTTAGACAGCAAGTAACAGTAAAATGCTTGACCAAGTATATTTACTACTTATTTTTTCTTTTTATATCAATAGTATGATCGTTTAGAGTGCAAATAATAATAAAATGCTTGACTGAGTACATTTACTACTCATCTTTACTTTTTACATCAATAGTATGATCTTTTAGACCGCAAATAACAATAACACGGTTGACCAAGGAATTATTAATGAGGAATTTATGAATCTTAGAAGTTGTAATCGCCAAGACTACCTACCACTACTCCAAACACATCACCATCACGTAGGTTGTAGGGAGCTTGCCTAAGGTTGACGACCTTTGGCATTTGACCTTTGCCCTTTCTCTTGCCACCTCCTCCACCTCTTCCTCTCCCTAGCTCTGTCACCTTGGGTGATAACATCAGAATAAAAACAGCTTTAATTCAAGATTTAATCCATTTAAACTAGGATCTTAAAGGTAGGATAGCCTTACTGCATGTCAGAAAATTAGAAAACTACTGAAAATGGAAGAAACTATGGTATAACAACTTCAATAACAATACTACAACTGAAAACTGACTTCAAGCAGAATCACAGTGACCAGTAAATTTTGAGGAGGTTTCGGACAAAGTGAAAAAAACATCCTTTTATACATTTTAAATGCTTCATTTCATAACAACCACAGTCTACATTCATACACCATATTGCACCGCACATTGTATTGCTCGGCGGTACACCCCTCGCCTCAACGTATCACCGCAAATCAGAAAGCCTTGATGTATGCTGTTATGGTCTCCAAGCTCTTGACAACAGGAACGACCAATCAAAAACCTACTCAATTAGAGCCAATTAGAATGATTCCACTCAAAGTCAGTTTCCGGTTCTATCATTGGGGGACATTCTCATATAGTATTTTCTTCCATTTTCCCATGATTTTTACAAAATACTTCTTTGATCTGCAAAAGGGCTAGCATGTCTTTAAAGAAAGTTGATGAAATAACTTGAAAAAATGAAGTTGTGTAAGGGGTACTACAAATACTACATGGATGTGGCAGATACTGCCGCGATGACCAACCATTCAAACGTCTTTGTGAGATGAATGAATGTGGATGAATTCACAACATGGCAGCCCGGTTTTCCGCTCTTACCTTCTTTTCCTGAGGAACGACGATCCATTCATGTTTCTTGCTGTGATGCTTAGCGAAGGCCACTCTCTCTACGGGGAGTAGGCAAAGATCGGCGATGGCTTGTCGCAGGCTTGCCTGACCAGCAATCCTGCCCGCTTCCCAGATCAGCTCTTGGGCTGGGCCGTAGACTTGCGAGTCAGGCACACGCTTCTGGACTGTCAGCACAAACTGGTTTTGTCTGTTGGAGGGAGGAAGGAGAAAATATTCCAAACCATTGTTTTGTGATTAACCTAGAACTATTTATGTGCTTAGTTGATCAATAAGCACATTTGTTGGGGTGCTGCGTTCACCAATTGGGACAAATTTCTTACATTAATAAAAACAATCTCGTTATAACTGTGATCATTGTAAGAGGGTTAGTGCAGTATAGGTTTTTTAAGTTTTAAGATTTTTTAAGTTGAGACCCGGAGAACTGCGTCTCTGTAACAAACCTTATACTATTCATGCTCGTTACATCAAGAATGACCTGTATAATGTAAAAAAGCAATCTACACAGAATATCAATTCAGGTCCCCGTTGCATAAAACTTACAATTAATGGTAAGTCTGTCATCAAGTGTAACTACCATGGGAACATCGATCAACAGCCAATCAAATTCAAGGTTTCCATAGAAGTTGACATTGGAAGCAAACTTACCATCAATGGTAAGTTTTATGCAACAGGGCCCTGGTTTGACAGTGGTGATTAAAGGATTATCTCTGAGCAACATTGCAACAATAACATGGCACAAGAGCATTCTTCAATCAAATTAGAGATTTTACTATATTAGAGATTCAACTCCAGTAGCGGTTGTAGCTAAAGTTAGCTCTGAATTAACAGTAACACAATAGATGTGATAGGTTTGTTGTACTATTAACAGAAGGTAGCTTGTTGGCCAAAACAACAGATGCAGAAATTTATAGCTAGTATGCGCTGAACATCACAGATGCGCTGTGAGAAGGAGGCAACATATCACTTACATCATTTTGCCAGCAAATCTTGATGATTGTTCTTAGAGAGAAGGGGGGGGGGGGGGGTAAATATCCATGACTTATCGCATACCCCAAGAACAAATCTGAATCTGCAAAAAGACAACTTTGTTGAGTGTCATGACATTCACTGATTTGCCATCATTTTCCATCATTTACACGATAGCATTTATTTCTTTTCTTCAAACTTTCTGCTTACCTAAGTTTCTCCTCCCCTGGCAAGATCTGGATGGCTATTTGAGATGAGGAATTCACTTTGGCATATCTGGAGAGGAGAAAAGATGAGAGATGAAAAGGATGTCAAATCCTACTCAATAGCGTCATCATTAGAAGCAGGATGTCAGTGGGGGCTGGAGGAAAACTTGTAATTTATGCCAAAATAACAACAATGTTCATAACAGTGGTGTGCAGGGGAATAAAAGACAGAAATCTGCAAGAAGTCAGAAAATTCTCATGCCTGTTAAGTGCTCATGGTGATTTACAAGAATGGTTTCTTCCCAACAATTCCATGTAATCTTCAAAGCATTGACTACTTAAGTTGAAAATAACTACATAGTACCGCTGTTAACACTATGGGTGGGGCTATAGTGAGGAGTGGACAGATGTATGATTACTACAATGTACGCTTCAAACTATTATTTTGCTTCAGATTATTATTATATAATGTAAATATTGTACATATCTTTTATATCTATTAAATATACTTTCTCTTTTGCTGAAAACTGATGATCATAACCAAAGCTTTTATCCAATAATCATTACAGTAAAATACGATTATCAGTAGTAGACAATTTAATGCATTGCAATGTAGTTACTCTCATAGTTCCAGACTTGATTAGCAGCTACATGTATGGTATTTTCGGGTTCCCTTTATCCTTTCAAAAATATTTAAACCATTGTTATTTTTACTTTCTTGTAAGTTATTATATTTTTTGTATTTGTATGCTTTTCTGATGTATTTTGTTTGTTCATTGGATGATAAAAGATGAAAGTTCAAAGTTCAAACTCTGTGGGCCTAACCAGACTTACTTCAGACTCTGATTGGCGTCTCTCAGCACCCTACCCAGCCTCCCATCCTCTAGGAGGCGGAGCCGCAGAAACTCCTCCGTTGGCACGACAACCTCAGCCATGACCGGCAGGGTCATGACCTGGCCGCGAAGGTCGCCCACTGTTGCATCCTGGGAGATCTCCATCTCACCCAGGAGCTCGTGCTGAGTGCTGGGTTGGACGGCCGTTTGTTCCTGGATGTCTGGGCTGGCCCCACTCCCAACGATATTTGTAATGCTGTTCAAAATGTCTGTCGTGGAACAGTATCACACATCATTCCCCAAAATTAGTATAAGTTCGTTTCAAAGAGATATACATGAGCAGCTAAGAAGAGACAGAAAATGGTCTATTTTGTTTTTATTGCTACTGCTATTGTTATTAAAAATGCTGTCCAAGATGTCTGTCATGGAAGAGTATCACATAACATTACCAAGAATTGGTGGAAGTTTGTTTCGAAAGCATGCAAAGAGACAGAAATGGTCTGTTTTGTATTTGTTTTTACTGTTAATGTCATTAGTAATGCTGTTCAAGATATCTGTCGTGGAAGAGTATCGCAAATCATTCCCAAGAATTGGTATAAGTTTGTGTCAAAAGCATGAACGCTTGTG
Organism: Arbacia lixula; assembly: GCA_963669155.1. Classification (NCBI taxonomy): domain Eukaryota; kingdom Metazoa; phylum Echinodermata; class Echinoidea; order Arbacioida; family Arbaciidae; genus Arbacia; species Arbacia lixula. The sequence goes on from OZ022589.1 coordinate 17,594,928, forward strand.
AAGAGACAGAAAATGGTTGTTTTTTAGTTGTTGTTACTGCTACTGTTATTGGTGTCCATGCACCTGAGAGCAATCCATATACTAGCAGAAAGACTTACTCGAGAACTGGACGTTGGGGATCCAGGACCCCACCCCACTCCCCTCCTCAGCCGTTCCCTGGGGTGGGGGAGGGTACAGCCAGATAGGGAGCAGAAGGAATCCCCTGGGGGGCAGGCGGCCCGCCTCCAGCATCAAGAGCTCCCCGTCCTGGATGTGCAGATCACTCAGCGTTTTGTCCTGCCAACGTTCACAACAATTACAATCAAATAAATCATAGAAATACCACATCCTGTCTGAACATTCTTGCAAGCTGGTTTGGAAAGATCTTTTTTATACAATCGAGCAAACTATACAACTACTTAATCATGTCAGAACATTCTTTCATGCTGGTTTGGAAAGATCTTTTTTATACAATCGAGCAAACTATACAGCTACTTAATCATGTCAGAACATTCTTTCAAGCTGGTTTGGAAAGATCTTTTTTATACAATCGGGCAAACTATACAACTAAGTCATCATGTCAAAACATTCTTTCAATCTGGTTTGGAAAAAGGTTCCTTATGCAATCAAACAAATGACACAACTGCATGTCACAACATTCTTGCAAGCTGGTTTAGAAAGAGGTTCCTTATGCAATCAAACAAGCTATACAACTACTTCATCATATCAGAACATTCTTTCAAGCTGGTTTGGAAAGAGGTTCCTTATGCAATAAAACAAGCTATACAACTACTACATCATGTCAGAACATTTTTACAGGCTGGTATGGAAAGAGGTTTCTTATGCAACATTCACTACAAGCACTGTGACACATAATCGCTTTCCAGATAGGCAATACCCATGCACGCAATGCCTGCAGCATGACGCATCACACACTGACGGGCAATACGATAAATTATTATGAAGGTAGACTACTATCCCAACCAAACGAGCTGCTTTAAATGATAGTTTTTCTGATAGCTTTTCTGAATCTATGACTGCGAGATTTCATACGTGTTTACGCTAGGGCATGTATGTTGCTGATTCTTGCAGAGTTTCATGACTTTTGCAAAAGGGCCACCCTGTATTTACCCCAGGAGGGTGTTTCACCAAGCTGTTCGTAAGCTATGAACGACTTTACGAACGACTGGTGATCCCTTCTTTTGCTAAATCAGATTCTCAATGAACAAAGTGTGGTATCGCATTTAGCACAAGAAGGGATCACCAGTCGTTCGTAAAGTCGTTCGTAACTTACGAACAGCTTGGTGAAACACCCCACTGCAGTGGCAGACAAAAGGCTGCTGTGGACGGCTTGTGTAGTCCAGGGCCCTGTTGCATAAAACTCTGCCATCAATGGTAACTACCATGGTAACACCACTCGATAGCCAATCCACAGAAGTTTCCATCGGAAGCAAAGCTTATATCAATGGTAAGTTTTATGCAAAAGGGCCCAGATGGAAAAATATGACACTGGCAAATGAAGAGTTTTAGAAGAGTGTTCGTTCGTTCTCACCATATCTGTGATGATGTCAGCGGCCTCTCCACACCAGTTTGTCTTGCGGAGGTGGAAGGAGTCAGACAGCCCTGCTACATCCAGCATCTTAGTCAGTGACTGGTGGGTGTGAGGGAGGGGAGAGAGAGGGAAGGGAGAGATGGAAAGGAGAGTGAGAGGGAGAAAGAGGGGAGAGAGAGGGAAAGAAGATAGGGGGGAGAGAGAAGGGAGAGAGAGCGAGGGAAGAGAGAGGGAGAAGGGGAGAGAGAGGGGAAATAAGGAGAAGGGAGAGAGAGAGAGGGGAGAGGGGGAGAGGGAGAGAGAGAGAGAGGAGAGGGGAGAGAGGGAGAGAGAGAGAGGAGAGGGGAGAGAGGGAGAGAGAGAGGGATGAGAGAGGGATGGAGGAGACAGGGGGGTGACAAGGCAGAGACAGGGAGGGGAGAGAGAGGAAACACAAATATTTCACATTTTGACACTGAGCTTTTAACTCTAAATCATCTTGCCTGAATCTAATTAATAAGTTGTCCCATCGTACATTACCAAGTATGAACAAATATTATGAAAGATATAAAAAACAAACTGTCACCAACCCTCCTGACTCACCTCAGCCAGGGTGATATTCTTGTCAAGTAAGACATCCCAAGAATTAGTGCCCTCCATCATGGTGAAATTAATCGTCAGTTCATTGGAGGCTGGAGGTTGTCCCGCTTCTATGACGATGGTCTTCCCCTGCTTGATGCCCGCATCAGTAAGGTTCTGACTCTCGTGCACTGCGGGAAAATAAGAGGTAGAATATATCACTCATTTCAAGAAATCTTAATGGAAAGGTGTGACCAAAACATGTTTTGGGTTGAACTAGTCTTGGTTCCAGACTGTAGAGTGCATGAACAAATACATGCAGTCGAAGCACATACACTGACCACCTCCACCACTATGTCTGGACACATACGCCCCATTCATACTCCATAACCATGATAATACCACTATTATTACCAATGCACGTCGGTAAGAAAGTTTACAGTGAGCATCTAAAAACACCGTTCATAAACAACAAAAAAGTCTTAATGTCGCAGTGTTTTGAACAGCTGGACTTTCTCCACAACCCTGGCATGTGCCGCTAATAGCCATACGAGCGGTGCGATTAGCCAGAGCGTGATGCACGAGGTGCAACATTCACAGGTATTTTGCAGACGCAGGTTTATAAGATTCGCTTACCGCAATATTGTGGTATTATTACTAGGGTCTCGATACGCAAAAAAAAATTAATGAAATGTCAAGAATCCTGCTCCTAAAAAAAATTTACATCGTTTGACTTTATGATGTGTAAATTTCAGCTTAATTCCAGTTGTACCTTTTTTATTTTATTTTTCAAATGTTCCAAAAAAATTTTCAACACCTAGTAGTTTTGTTCTTCTTAATGTCTTGTGCTTACATGGAGCGAGAAGGCCGAGGGCGTTATCACTTATCCTGAGCCGACATCCTTCCTTGGGACGTTGGTTGCCATAGAGACCAAGACTGTTGATGATCTGCTGCTTCATCTCCGAGACAGTCTGAAAAACGATGGCAAGAGAAAATATTGAACAATGACATACCTGAGCATGGTGCAATATTGATGGATGCAATGCACAATCATACATCACAATAGCATGTGTAAGTACAGGTTGTCTTCTCCCATTTGCATGTTGACATATCATAAGTGGGGCCTGGGAGCAGTGCATATATTATAAAGCACAAACCCTGGGTGTCATTTGCGAAAGCAACAACCTGCAAAAATGTCTGCAACCCTAACATTCTAAATCTTTAAATTGGCAATATGTAAGAAATGTTAATCACAATACAATTCCTCAAAATCTATTTTTAAACGCTTCATTGAGTTTTCTTTTATATTAGGTTCGTTTTTTTTTTTGGGGGGGGGGGGTGGAGGGGGGGTGTGCTCATTTGAAAGCTTCAATAATAATCATTATATCAAGCAGAAAATAAGTTTATCACATCAATTAAAAATCTGAATGGTGGAAAAACCTTGTCTTTGCGGATGTTGATGTGAGTGATGGCCCAGTCCCCCTCAGCGTTAGGGTCCACGCAGCGATTCTCTACAGCCAGCGTCAGGGACAGCTTCAGCCTATCGGCCTCCTGATGGGCTAGGGAACCTACCTGTGAGTCACCACTGAGGGCAGCACAAAGGAAAAACAAGTTGACTCAGTAAAATAATGATCATAATGAAAATAAAACATTTTTGTATATTTGGAAATAGGATTTTATTGGGGGGGGGGGGGTTTCTGTTATTTTTTACATATATCCTATCGTTTGAACAATCTGTAAGGGAATGTGTAATGCGCACTGTGGTATAAACATCTTGTACTGAGACAGACATACAAGCTTAGGCATCTTGTCTTTTGTTCAAGACACAAAAGACTGCAGTTACATCTGGGAATCCCACGGCTTTTTCAATATACGGCCGCCAGCGTTTTTATATCAAAAAGATGTGTGCGCTCCTTTTCCTCACTATAATCATGGACCCTACTAGGGTCCATGCTTTAAAACTTAATACTATATTATGATGCGGCGAAATGAAAAAAAAGACCGAATGGACTATTATTGGAACGAACGCCTTTGCAGCGGAGACGGTCAACATGTTTTGACAGGGCGTCTCAGTAAAATCCTTCTTTAAAACATTTCTGCATGGTACATAACTATTGAGCTACTGATTGCAGATGTCAACAGCATTCAGATATTATGGATGAGTACATAAAATAGAGTTAAAACCAGCTGAGATCAGTACTTGCACTGATCTGCCTATGCCTTGAATTACCTCTCTCTTCCAGTGGATTCTGCAGTCAGCTTATCACCATCCATGAACCCAAGCTGGGACAGCGTCCTAGCATCATCTTCAGGCTTAAGCACCACAGGAGTCGACTGCACCCTGCTCAGCTGCAGCGAGCATGCTGGGATACCCACGATGTCCGCTACCATGCACCGCAGCGCCGATATGCGAGTGTCCTTTGGGAAGCCGTGGGGGATCTCCACGACGGATGAGGGGTCGTCTTGAGAGGGCGCTCTTGATGATGATGACGTTGATATGGTGTGGGTGAGTATGAGGAGGATGGGCTCGCAGCTAACTCCGGTCAAGATGGAATTCCCATTGACCTGTTACATAATAGTAACAAAATGTGAGTGCAAGTATGTTGCTGAGTGCACATACAGTGCTAAGTGCACATATGGTGAAAACAACAATCCCTTCTTTTTACAGTGGATCCCTTCTAAAACTTGTTTAATCTAAATCAAAGCAAGACCATATTCATTCATTCAATGCAGAAGCTAGATATTAGCAAGCTTTCGTTTTGAGGACGGACGGGCTCCAGTACGGTAATCCGACACCAAGATCGATCTGCGCATGCGCCCCCGCCCGCTCTGGAATCCGCGCGGTGAATCGAGAAACGTGAATTCTGAGATTTCTCGTCCTCGACGAGTAGAGCACAGCAGCCAATCAGCGCCCGTACAGATGATGTCATTGCAAATCGCACGTGCGCCCGGGTCGGGGGGTGTCAGGGGGTCAGATGACGTCCCACGCACCGCCGTTCTCGTTCTCTGTCTTATTTTGCGAAAGCGCCTGTGACTCCCGCGGACGGACGGCTTAACAGATTGCTCTTTTCCGTCCGCGGGGTTATAACGAAAGCTCCCTATTGTCTTTTCTAGATCAAAGGTAGAACATATCATTTAAAAACACATTTTAACACATTTTGAACCAGTAATATTCACAAATTCAATCAAGCAGCATTTTTCCTGACAAAGCAAAAGTTTCTAAACAAAACCTCATTCACCAAGCAAAGTGTCACTTACATACACAATAGGCTTCTTCACTTTAATGAATTAAGTTTATTTAAGGCAAAAGACCATGGTACAAGAGGCTTGTTTCAAATGCTGCAATGTGCCATGTTATTATGATGACTCCTTTTTGCTAGGCATTGTCTTCTTTAAGCTTGACGCATTGTTGAAACCAAAAATATTAATCTTCTTCTCTCGTTTGTTCGGTTCTATTCAAAACATCTTGTTTTATATAAGAAACATGTGCTTTTTATAAAGGTGGATAAAAATTGGCAAGTTTATAAGATATGGAAATATTCTTTTTTTACCTGATTTCCATCCCAAAGGAATAAATAGCTTCCGTCGCCAACATAGTAGTCTTGGAGAGTTTTCTCTGCATCATCTGTATAAATGCAAAAGGGTAACAAGGGGTAGAGAGAGAGAGAGAGGGGTATAAGGAAGGGGGAGAGCAGGAGGGGGGAGAAAGAGAAAACAAATAGAAAAGAGAGGGAAGACAGAAAATAAGTGAGAGATAGGGTGAGGCGGAGAGGATAAAGAAGAAATGAGAGAAAGAGAGACACTTATAACAATATTAGCATTCTATTTATCTCAGAAAGATACATAAAAAAATAAAGAAATTTGTCAGAATACCAACTCAAAACAATATTAGCGTTACATTATCTCAGAAAGATGCAACAAAAGATAAGGCAATTTTCCAAAACCAACTCAAAACAATATTAGCACTCCATTTTCTGAGAAAGATACACCAAAAGATTAGACAGTAAAAGTATATTTTCAGAATAGGCCCCTCCCCCCCCCCCCGATCTTTTAGTACATAAAAGTACTCTACAGATTGAACAAGATCTCCTCAGCCTTTGAGCCGCTCACCAGTGATGCAATCCAGCAGATGGAATCCAGCTGGCAGCTCCTTTGCGATGTGAAGACAATCCAGCTGAGGGACAAATTCAGGCACCTACATGAAGCAAAGATTTCTCAATTTATTTATGTATTCATTCAGGTTTTATTTGCATACACATGGTATTCTCATTCAAAGCCCTAGGACTGCTTTACAAGAGAGCCCTGTAGTTATACAAACATATTTTGCTATGATTTCTCTCACAGAGATACAAGCCCTTGCACCCTGAACAGTGTACTCTAAATAGTAAAACAAAAATGTATTTTCAAGAGGACAAATATGGGTTCGATCTCTTAAACAAAGGTTAAAGGACCAGCAAGAAAGGTATAGAATGTACAGGGTACTGCTCCAAACTGCCAGAGAAAAACATGTCATGATATGATGTCATGCCATGTTTTGATGGTTTTATAAACAACAACTATAGAAGGTAATTAAATAACAATATCAATACTTAACAAAATCAAAAAATTATCATAGAGATATACTCATACAATCATGTTTAAGCATTGCTAATAAGGACCCCAAATGGGCCCAATAAGACTAGCACAGCATCACACTGCTTCCAGCGTTCCTTCAAATGTACGCTTGTTTAAAAGAAAATAAAATAGAGAATAATGTGAATTGAACAGTTTGGGGCTTACTTGTTCTTTGAGTAATTCCATGAGGTGCGCAACCTTTCTCCTCCGATCTAGCGTGACCTTCAGGGGTTCTTCTCCGGCCGCCGAGGGGTGCAGCGCTCCACCCCTCCAGGTAAAACGGGGAGCCAGGAGAATGTGGAGCTCCACCGAGTTGATTTTTCTGTCGTACTCCTCTCTGGATGAGATAGGGGGGTGGAGTGAAGGAGGAGAACAGGTACAGGAGAGAGAGAGAGAGAGAGAGAGAGAGAGAGAGAGAGAGAGAGAGGGGAAAAGGAGAAATGGAGGAGAAAAGGAACAGTAAGGAAATACAGGAGATGGAAAAGAGTGGAGTATTGAGAAAGGAAGGGGGCAAAGAATAAATGGAGTTAACCTTCTTTTGGTGTTCAAAGCTTTTACCGGTCGATATGACCGGTAAAAAGACTATGAGTCTTTCGATCGCTTCGTGTATCTTCGTTTTACATCGGAGCCTGCCGAGTCTTACATCATTGGCTAGAGAATTCATTCAGCTTTATTTTGATGCCCAAATATGGGCATACCCGGCAAGCTTCGGAGAACATCGGGCCGTTTAACCGAAGCGCTTTCCAATCGGTCGCGTGATGTGATGAACTTCCGCATACGCACTCGTTCGCACTCGTTCACTGTGTGCATGTATGCATTGCAAAGCATTCACGCGACTCGCAATTTTCGTACTGCTTTTTGACCAAAATTCTGCTGAATTGTGATCAATAAGGATGATTTCATCAATGAAGACTTATCTATGCTTGATTCTGAGGAAGAATCAGTGCTAGATGGCATGCTGGCTGGAGATATTGGGTCCGATTGGACCATTTCTAGCGACGATTTGTCTTCGGATACGGAGCAGGCCAGCACATCAACTGGTCAGCCACGCAAACAAAAGCGTGCAAAACCTACTAGTGCACCACAACAACCCAAGCGGTATGTTTCTCCCGTAATTTTTGCCACTAAATTCATCGCTAAAAAATATTCAGTATCATAATTCCGTAGGAAATTTTATGCTGAATCATATAATATGCATGTTGTGGTGTATTTTTGCGGTTTTATTAGCAAACCGTGCCAAAAACGTTACCGGAAGTGCTCGTTCCCTAACCGGAAGTGCTCGGACATTTAAACGTAAACGCGTTTGAAGCTGTTGCTAGGGGTGTTTTTTTCCTTGGTTACGGGCTATTTATGGCTTTGAAAAAAATAATAAAAATACTTATGCCTTATTATGTGGTGAATAATTATGAAATTACGACAAAAAAATATAATTCTCAACAGTTTTAGTGATGGGACATCATTTTTTTCATCATAATCCCCCACAAATCATGAGTCATGTTTGGATTCAAAATTTTGAAATTAGCCTGAACGGCCATCATGTCATGCATGGGACTGTTGCCTCTAACCATTTTTCTTTCATGATTGTTGTAACTATAGTGAATAATTTGATATATTATCAATATATTTTTGGCATATTTAGTGCTATTCTAGACAATATGGATTACAAATCAAGTCTGTGTAGTCTCTCTACTAGACATTTTTTTTACACTTTTTTTATTATTATTATAATTCAATCACAGAATATGGGCTATGAACTTATTCATACTTCTAGCATTTTGTTATCAGTATCTTCTTATTACATTTGTGATATATTTTTATTTTTCAATATGACAGGAAATCTACCTGGCAAGGCTACGATGACGAGGATGACGGGATGCCCTCGAAGAAGGATGTCAAGTTCACTCCGAAGGAAGCTCCCGGCATCATCCTGAAGGAAATCAAGACTCGTGGGACTGTCTCCAAGCTGTCGAGAGCTATAGATTTTTTTCGGCTTTTCTTTACTATTGAAGTTTTGGGGCAGATCTGCATGTTCACAAATGAATATGCACGCCAGCATATACACAAAAAAAATCCTATGCCATGGCGAGTGGAACGAAATTGGGGTGAGAGAACTTGAACAGCTGTGTGGACTACTTCAATGAGGTTAGCAAAAGACTAACTAATCATAAATGTTTTTGTTTTTTAAAACAGTAAATGTAATATTTAATACTGTCCACATATATTGCTTCTACTTTGTGTTTCAAAAAGTAGATTTACCTGAATTTTATCCATTTATTTAGGTAAAAACATGAATTTCTTATGTATTTTATTGTTCTACGTTATGAATATTCATACTGCTCATTTGCATGTTTTAACCATTTCTTTATTTTCCCTAATGATTAGAATAGCAGAGGAGATTTGTTTCTCATACTGTGTGTTGTCATTGCAGGAAAATTGCAGTTGCAACTATGGAGGGAAGTCTCAAGGAATGAAAATGCTCATTATGCAAATTATTGACAAATTTATGAATAATTGCGTTTTTTTTAATATATTCATTAAAAAAATATTATTGATGGAATTTGGATTTTTTTTTCACACAATTGTTTCAAGATACCTAGTTGTCCTTATTGAGAAGTTTAGTAAGTTTTGATCATAGATAAAGGTGTGATATAATGTATTACATCTGAAAAATCATACAAATTTGTATATTTGGAAAAAGTCTCATGAATATTAATTAGCTGATATCTGCATAAATGTGAATATTATTTACATTTTTTTTTTCACCATGTCAAAGTTTAACTTCGAAGCTTTTGATTCATATATGGGACATTGGTATTGATCAATAAATTCATTCTCAAATATCAATTCCAATTGTATGTGTCATTTTGTATGTGTTTCCTCCTATGTTGTACACACTGGAATAGGGTTATTAATGAGCAATAATGCCTCAATCACTGTCATAGACTGACTGTGTTGAACTATCATAAAAATGTTGCAATCTTGACTCAATCACTGTAAGAGACTGACTGTGTTGAACTATGATAAAAATGTTGCAATCTTGAACACGTTATCACAATGGCTTGGTTTCCATGTTGTTTGGACATTTCTAATCCACGCTCTGCAATCCACAGGTTTGGCTACAGTAGACTACTAAGCCACTTCACCATTGTAATTTGCGCATGAGCAGATTATTGCTGGTAGAAAATGACCTCAGGTCAATTTTGCTACTCAAAGAGTAAAATGGGAATTCATTAGAAAGTCAACCACATTTTGATTTACTATCATGCAAATATGGCAACAGCAATTCAGCACTGAGAAGGTAGTGAAAGAACATTCCACTATGTGCTCTTGCTTCTATTTTTGTTCCGGGCACACTGTAAAATGTCTTTACATCCATCATCCCACACAGCTTCATGGAAACATCCCAGTCAGCAGTCTAGTCGTTTTAATTCAGGGGATTATCCACACAAGGTGCTCTAGCTTGGGCTGACCAGGGGCCCATTTCATAAAAAGTTGCTATGATAGCAACTCTTGCTGTAATGTCAACTACTATGACAACAGTGAAAATTCTGCTTCCTGATTGGCTCTTTCAATGAAAGTTGACATTCCAGCAAGAGTTGCTATGATAGCAACTTTTTATGAAATGGGCCCCAGGAGGGCTCTAATCTAGTTAGTTCCAGTTTTACACACAGCGTACAAACTTTTGAGGCCAAAAATTCCCATAAGAAACATTCATTTGTGAGCTTGTATCAAGTAATAGCCCATGCCATCATCTCTTTTTACAAAACGAGTCTTTTGCACCACGCACAAACCAAACTTGGCTTGAGCCCTGCATAGAAGAGAAGGAAAAAAGTCTGTACCTTTGCCGCTCTAGTTCTTGGTTGGCTGTCTCTAGTTCTGCCACCAGCCATGCTGGCATGTTGTGGTAAGGATTGCTGAAGGCTGAGGAAACCACACAAATAAACACAAGACATTCATATATTTATTTCCCTTTTTATCTTTTATATCTTTAAATATTTTAATCTTTTTCTCATATCACTTTTCTGTCACTTGCACATAACTCTTCTGTTTTTTTCATTACTATCCTTTTTCTTTTATTTCCATTCCATCTCACAATTTTTTTGCTTTAAATATTGAAACAAAGCAACTAAAAACAGTCTTGCTTACGAGTAATTCAAGTACGAGGTTTACGTCTTCATTCATACGTCAGTTTTCAGTTCGATTATTGGGAGGGAAGTTCTAATACACTATCTTCTTCCATTTTCCGTGCTTTTTACAAAATCTTATTTTTTGACCCGCAAAGGGGCTACCCTGTCTGTAAGGTGCTACATGTGGATCATTTCAGCATTAAAGGTAGTATACTGTACTGGGAAGACAAAAATGCCTTCAAAAGGGTGATCGTGAGCAATCTTCTTGCCAATGGTGTTAAATTCATGAAGTGTCCATTTTAGAAACTTGCTGAAAGTTACTTGCCCTCATATGATCCACATGTGGAGTAATTAGTGATTAAATCACAAATCCTCGAAATGTTCGGCCCGAACCATTTGAAGATTTGTAATTTAATCACTAATTACCAAAAATGTGGATAATTCTATGGCAAATAACTTTCAGCAAGTTTCTAAAATGGACAATACATGAATTTAAGACCATTGAAAGAAGATTGCTAACAATCACATTTTGAAGGCTTTTTTTGCCTTCCCTGTACAGTATATGCCCTTTAATGCAAACAATTTCCACAGAGTAACAGTTTGTCGGGCACCCAAAGGGTTAAACGTGAGAAAAGTTGTGAAAGGTTTCCTACCGCCCTGAGGACGCTGCATGGTCTTCCGTCTGTACAGCAGCATGTACGCACTCTCCCTGCCTTGGTACTGCCTATAGAGGGCGCTCTCCCTGATCGGCTGCACGTTGGAGTCGTTGAAGTCGTACCAGCATTGGCCTGGGTCCGGTAAGGATGCTGTCGCTCTGTTTTGCAGAGCAAAAGTAAAAAGTATTTACCAATAATTTGTATAGACAATAGCCGTATGCTTACTACGATTTATAATTGATACATAATTGGTGTTGTGTCGTCTTCTCTTTCATAGCATTTGTCTATTTTGCATTGAGCAATCAGCACACGTCGCTGTTCTCTGCTCTGAACTGTCCACACAGAGGTCAGTGATTGTCCGCGGTAATGCGAGCACTGCATGCAATGCATGTTCCACCCCATTGGCCACCGCAATACAGTATATGAACATAGACTATGGTTGCTACATTTCAAACAAAAACCAGGATATTTTTCCATTTTTCCTGAGAATGTTTGTAAAGCTCTGACTGTGAAATTTCATACATTTTATCATTAGGGTATACTGCTGATCAATGCTGAGTTTCATGACTTTTGCAAATGGGATACATTGTCCTTAAATATTACCATTAATGTGAAAGAGTGTTAGGTATATTTCATATGATCAACATAAATTGCTAAGTTCATGACTTTTGCAAATGGACACCCTGTATTTAATGTAGGAGATTTGTGCCAAATGGTGAGCAAAGCACACAAAGAGAGTAATAGAGGAGAAGACTTACTTTGCAATGGCCTGCTCCTTCCTGCTCTGGTCCTTCCCTCTTCCTGCCCCCGTCCCTGGTACCTCAGGAGAACCGGTTCTTGGTGACCCCTCCTCCCCTGCAGCGCTAGGGAGGGGAGAGGGAGAGGGAGAGGGGGAGGGGGAGGGGGAGGGGCTAGGGCTGGGGGAACTCCCCTTCATGGGGTCAACTAGGTGCACAAGTGTCCCGGCCGCATTCAGCTCAAAGAGGTCATTGTACTTCCGCAGAAACTGGAGGAAACAGATATGAGTCGATACATGTAATTAAAGCTCTCATTAATGAAATCCTCCGCAGTGATTGGTCTACATAGCATCATGTGACCAAACAGAACACTGTTATTGTTCTGGGGCTCTAGATACTCCCTGATGCAATCTAAGCCTTCTTTTTGAGCAATTTACATGTTAAACAGATCATTCATCAGATATGTAAGTGTTGTCTCATCATTTAATCAAACATGAATTTCTAAATACCTTGGTCATCGTGCCGTACTGTCGCTTGAAGCGTTTATTCCATGAGACGCCCGTCTCTTGATTCAAAACCTGTCAGAGAAACAAAGAAGCATTCGATCATGTAGGTGGGTGAATAAAAAAAATTATTGCACTATAACAAAATATCAATAACAGTCAATCAGCTACCAAGTGGAATTTATTACATACAATTGATGTCAGTCTATCGTTTTCATGGGAGAGTTTGTAACAAACGTTTAATATCAGTCTATAACTTCAATTTCCATTTCAAATTGATTCGTTATTAATCATTTGAAAAGAAAATAATCAATAAAACAAAAGATCAAGTAAACAATGAATTCAAGGTATCACCAGAAAGCCGATGGCCTGTAAAGTCATAGTAGGTAGAATTTATAACAAACAATTGGTTTCAGTCTATAATTTCAGGTAGAGTTTGTATCAAACAAATTGATATCAGTTTTTTGGCTTAATGGTAGAGTAAATAACAAATAATGGCTATCAGTTTATTCCGTACCTGGCAGAGTTTTTCAACCGGCAGGACATGCTCAGGTCCGCCATGCTTTCTGAGTAGAGCCGTGAGACACTGCTGGGGAGACTTCATGTCAATGATGTCATCCTTTGTACTTCCTGTGTCAGGGGTCAGCTGGATCAGCTCGTTTTCCTAAAGGAACAAGATTAAATCCAAATAATTCTACCTCTTTGTAGGAGGCAATATGGTTTTATCCCTTATCAACGATTTTGTGACAACACTTGATTAGAATTTTCTTTATTTCACCAATTTACTCATATGAGTAATTTGAAGATAACTAAATTTATTACCTTTAAGAAGTACAAACAAAATGTTTCATATTCATAACAGTACTGGAACTTTTATTGCGAATGGTATCATAACAGTTAAAGAATTCATGGGAATGAGAAATTCTTTGTGAGAGATTGCGCAAATTTTTGGTCAAACTTTAACTAGTTTGTTTCTTTCATGTTTCTGCTTGTATTGAAATCAACTGAACTTCTGGGTGAACTTTACCTATAAATCATGGTTGGACAATCTGATGGACGTTTAAAAAAAAAAAAGGACACAAAAATTCAGCTGACTTAGCTAGCTACTCACAGGTTCAGACCAGCTTCCCAGGTTGTCGATGTCCTTGATGTAGGCATGGTAGTGGCCTCCGTGAGTGCTACCGCTGTGGAGTACCACTGAGTACAGCTCATAGACCGACACCTCCTCTCCCTATAGACACAATAAACAATGTATACAAGTTGTCATATAACACAGTACCTATCAAACTAAATGTGGCTTTTAAGCACCTCTTAGTACAACTTCGACATTGTGATTCTAGTACTCTGTTTAAAAAAAAATGACACTTTTGAAACCTAATTTTTTCAAGTTACAACTCTTACAAAGCTGAAATTTATCTTAAAGCCAAAGGATGTCATATTTCTTAGAAGCAGGTTTTGTGATATTTTATCTCTTGATATTCTTGTCATAATCCATGGAATATAAAATGGTTTTCCACTTTTGGACAGATTTGGGCATAGAAATATGTGTATATCAGATAATCAGAACAAAACAATACACATTGTGCATCACACCTCTCCATCCACTGGCAAGCCATCAACTGAAGGTACTTCTGGCAGAAAAGACCTGCAGATTGACCTACCTCTTCACAGTAGAGAGCCATGTCTAGCTCCAGGTGGAGCACCTACCTCTTCACAGTACCGAGCCATGTCTAGCTCCAGGTGAAGCACCTACCTCTTCACAGTACGGAGCCATGTCTAGCTCCAGGTGGAGTACCTACCTCTTCAAAGTATGGAGCCATGTCTAGCTCCAGGTGCAGCACCTACCTCTTCAGAGTACGGAGCCATGTCTAGCTCCAGGTGGAGCACCTACCTCTTCACAGTATGGAGCCATGTCTAGCTCCAGGTGGAGTACCTACCTCTTCACAGTACGAAGCCATATCTAGCTCCAGGTGGAGTACCTACCTCTTCACAGTACGGAGCCATGTCTAGCTCCATGTGGAGTACCTACCTCTTCACAGTACGGAGCCATGTCTAGCTCCAGTTGGAGCACCTACCTCTTCACAGTATGGAGCCATGTCTAGCTCCAGGTGGAGTACCTACCTCGTCACACCACGGAGCCATGTCTAGCTCCAGGTGGAGCACCTACCTCTTCACACAGTATGGAGCCATGTCTAGCTCCAGGTGGAGTACCTACCTCTTCACAGTATGGAGCCATGTCTAGCTCCAGGTGGAACACCTACCTCTTCACAGTATGGAGCCATTTCTAGCTCCAGGTGGAACACCTACCTCTTCACAGTACAGAGCCATGTCTAGCTCCAGGTGGAGCAGCTACCTCTTCACAGTATGGAGCCATTTCTAGCTCCAGGTGGAGCACCTACCTCTTCACAGTATGGAGCCATGTCTAGCTCCAGGTGGAGTACCTACCTCTTCACAGTACGAAGCCATATCTAGCTCCAGGTGGAGTACCTACCTCTTCACAGTATGGAGCCATGTCTAGCTCCAGGTGGAGCACCTACCTCTTCACAGTACAGAACCATGTCTAGCTCCAGGGGGAGTACCTACCTTTTCACAGTATGGAGCCATGTCTAGCTCCAGGTGGAGTACCTACCTCTTCATAGTACAGAACCATGTCTAGCTCCAGGTGGAGTACCTACCTCTTCACAGTACGGAGCCATGTCTAGCTCCAGATAGAGCACCTACCTCTTCACAGTATGGAGCCATGTCTAGCTCCAGGTGGAGTACCTACCTCTTCACAGTACGGAGCCATGTCTAGCTCCAGATAGAGCACCTACCTCTTCACAGTATGGAGCCATGTCTAGCTCCAGGTGGAGCACCTACCTATCCACACTACGGAGCCATGTCTAGCTCCAGGTGGAGTACCTACCTCTTCACACTACGGAGCCATGTCTAGCTCCAGGTGGAGCACCTACCTCTTCACAGTATGGAGCCATGTCTAGCTGGAGGTGGAGCACCTACCTCTTCACAGTATGGAGCCATGTCTAGCTCCAGGTGGAGCACCTACCTCTTCACACTACGGAGCCATGTCTAGCTCCAGGTGGAGCACCTATCTCTTCACAGTACGGAGCCATGTCTAGCTCCAGGTGAAGCACCTATCTCTTCACAGTATGGAGCCATGTCTAGCTCCAGGGGGAGCACCTACCTCTTCACAGTACGAAGCCATATCAAGCTCCAGGTGGAGCACCTACCTCTTCACAGTATGGAGCCATGTCTAGCTCCAGGTGGAGTACCTACCTCTTTACAGTATGGAGCCATGTCTAGCTCCAGGTGGAGTACCTACCTCTTCACAGTACGGAGCCATGTCTAGCTCCAGGTGGAGCACCTACCTCTTCACAGTATGGAGCCATGTCTAGCTCCAGGTGGAGCACCTACCTCTTTACAGTATGGAGCCATGTCTAGCTCCAGGTGGAGTACCTACCTCTTCACAGTACAGAGCCATGTCTAGCTCCAGGTGGAGCACCTACCTCTTCACAGTATGGAGCCATGTCTAGTTCCAGGTGGAGCACCTACCTCTTCACACTACAGAGCCATGTCTAGTTCCAGGTAGAGCACCTACCTCTTCACAGTATGGAGCCATGTCTAGCTCCAGGGGGAAGGTGTAGTGGCCCGTCTCCTTGTACCGCTCCAGCTTCACGAAGTCATAGCTGAAGCGCAGCAGCGAGAGGGTTAACACTGGGGGAAGGGCACGAATCTTGGCTCCCTGCAATCAAACAGTGATCACATGGTATACAGCAGGGCTGGTATTCAATAGACCATTTTCATTATACAGTGAAACCTGTTTATAGTGGCCACCCAAGGGAAACCCAAATTGTGTCCTTTATAGACAGGTGGCTGCTATAGACAGGTTCTTTAACACACGATCTCTCTCCGGGGGAATTATTTTAGTGGCCACTATAGACAGGTTGGCTTCTATAGACAGGTGGCCACTAAGACAGGTTTGACTGTATGTGTAAAGTTTATTCACATCATTCAAAGGATACGTTACCAATTCTAACCCAAAAGCTTGTCAGAGGTTTGTTCGAGAAGCAACAACTAAAGGTTTGGAGTGTGTTCAGTCCATTGAAACTGAATCACAAAATACAGGTGAATGTACTAATGCAGATAGGGGGAAAGTTGTGAATATATTATGAAAATGGCTATTAAATCATTGGACACAGTACCAAATTTATTCATAATGTTTGGCTTGGCTAAGTATCATAGCCTGAGTCATGTTCAGATCACATTAAGGCATTTCACTATAGCAAGTGGACTTCAGCCAAAATACCTAGCCACTTGTCTTTCTTTAAGTTAGAATCAGTGATTCTAAATGCATATCAGTAGATATATATTTTACAAACTACAAACAGCAAAATAGAGAAGGCACACCCCCTTGGTTTGGTATTTGTAGCTAGGAAATGCAATTGCATGATCAATCATTCTTCTGTCATATGTGGTACCTGAATATTATACAACAGCTGAGAAGAGGGGAGAAAATAGCAAACATGGGGGAAAGAAACAAGGGTAAGAAAAGAAACAAGAAGAAAACAAGAAGCCTACTTACTAGGCTGAGGAGTGCACGGTCACAACCGAGTCTGTTAACTACTTTGTCTGGTAATACAGACTAGGCCCTAATCCCTCTGAAGGAAAAGGGGAGGAAAAGGAGAAGAAAAAGGAGAAGAAAAAGGAGAAGAAAAAGGAAAAGGTAAAGGAGAAGAAAAAGGAGAAAAAAAAAGAAGAAGGAAAAGAAGAGTATGACAAAGAGAGGGGGGAAGTCCATCCCTCCATCCATACCTTCCTTGCATTGACAAGTTTCTTGCAGCGATCACAGCGATACTGGTTACTTCCTTCCATCTTCTCTTCATCCACATAATAGGCCCTGAGTGTGTCCAGCACCCCGACGTACCCACCCACCGCCAGCGTCAGGTCCAGAAACTCCTCCTGCAACACAAAGACAATCAATTAATCAATTACTTCATTGAATTAATAGAATTGAATCATAAATTTATTTTATCTTATTCGGGGGGGCTTCATATCATGACTTTATTTGTCATGATTTGGCTGAAGTGAACCTAATTGAATCATTTATTGAATCATTTTTCGTGCATTCAGGGAGATATGCTTTGCTTACAAGAAGTAAGACATACGCTTGAATGCAAAATAACATTACAAATATGCAAAATTTGTTGCTACTTTACATACACATGACATGAAGAAAGAAAATGAAATAAAAAAGAGAAAACAATCCTCATTGATCACCAAGGCCAGGGATGGTATTCAGAAAATGTTCTTATCACTAATATTGTTGTATCTTAGCACTTACATCAAAGATTATTTCTTCCTGGCATCTTGCAATTAAACAAGAATGGACGCATGGTAACGAGGGCTCCGTTGCATGAAATTTTCCATTAAAGATAACTCTGCCATCAATGGTAACTACCATGGTAACATTGCTCGATAACCAATCAAATTCAAGGTTTCTATAGATATTGAAATTGGTAGTACAGTTACCAGCAATGGTAAGTTTTATGCAACAGGGCCCAGGTGAGCCCTGCATTGATGATAGATCCAATAGTCGTTACCACTTCTACTCCTTACTGTTAAACGATCAAATGCTAAGAAATATAGCAGCTCAATCACTTACCTCACGTTCACTTATTCTATTGCACTCTTCACATGTGATCTGTAGAGTGAAGAAAATACAGGAATCGGTTTGCTGCTTATGAAGATAGTATGTCAAACTTGATAGGAATGTCTATATGCACTTCATACACGGAGTCAAAAATCCTCTCTATCGACAGTACAACATACAACCACCGTAATGCACTATGGGATAGCGTTTGTCCATGTATGAAGAAATGTGTGTGGTGGTAAAATCATGATATAAATAGGAATTCTCTGCCATCTAAAACACATATGATGTGAGCGAGTCCAAATTTGTTTACATCATCAAACATTCTCACACATTTGTTCAACTCGCTGTTAAATTCACTTGCGCTTCACAGTTTAGACACAAAAACACAGGCTCTTGTAATAGTTGATTTGGCTTTCAAACTTGTTAAATATGGATTCATGGTTGAACCAGAGTCCCGCGGTGATCTCCAAATAATGCTAGCATCATCTCATGGCAATATATTTTAACCATCCCCCTAAAAATATCTTCTGGAGGGCGTTTCATGAACATTTTTTGTCTGACAAGCTGTCTTTCTCCAACAGTTACCATAGTAACAGTCAGAGGCTAGTGCCTCTCAGCCAATCAAAACCAAGGATTTCACTGAAGCTGTCAGCACTGACCATTTGGTCAGTGCTGACAACGTTCATGAAATGCCCTCCAGGTCAGACTGGGTGAGATTGGCAATAACAGGGTTAGCAGTCTACCTCAAAAATAAATCAGTTGGTAACTGTAGACAAATCTGATAAATGTTTGGTAAAATTTTGAGTAAAATCTGACAAGAAATAGGTAATGTAAGTCTGTCACCTTTGACACCACATCAGAGCATTGCCCAATAGATAGAGTGATCATTATTTCTTCAAACAGCCACAACTTTTTTATCACTGTTCTGATTTTCACTCAGAATGTCACAAATGCATTTCTTTGACTTTTCTGCATCTACTGAATGCAGATTATCATGTTGTGGACTGCTCCTTTAACAGACACTTCGGAGAGTTTGTTTGCTGACCTGGTTAACTATGGTGCCTCTGAAGAGTCTGGCGATGAGCTGCTGCCCAGACGTCCCCACCAGGCTGTCCTCGATGGCACTGCACAGGATCCTGCTCAACTCCTGCACATCATGCTGCTGTAGCTCCTAGCATGCAAAAGAAAACAACAGGGAAAATATCAACAAGACAAATACCTATAGACGTGCAGAAATAAATTACAAAGTTATGTTAGAGGTTACCTGCAGAGAAAATAAGGAGATTATCATAGTGGGAGTTAATTCCCAACAATCCTAATCAAATTTGATAAATCATAAATTTTGTATTCAGATGCTAGTTAACAACAAGAATTTTAATTTACAAAGATCAAATTTCAAGTTGAGCCAATGGGAATCAAAATCATTGAGAATTTGAACAAGCTGAAGAAGGGGTCACCAGTCATGCGTAAAGTTCTTAGCTTAAGAACAGCTTGGTGAAACATCCCCCTGAGCTTTTTCGATAACAACGCCCTCAACGCCCTGCGATCTGCAGACCTAATACCATCACCAACAAAAAGTAAAGATCTGAGACCAGGAACAAACCTTGCTGCCAATATACGCCACAAAATTTGCTTAAACCATTGACTAAATCTAAAACTCTGTTGTGAATTTGGGCCATTATAGTTTTCTCCTTCTTGAAAGCTTACCTCATTATTTGTCCAGCCGAAGCTGTCTGTGAGCTCCTCAGTGGAAGCACTCCTCTGCCTCAGCACCAGCAGTCGGGCAAACAGTCTCTGCAGGTGGATTGGGATGACCCGCACCTGACAGATAGACAGACAGACAAGGGTATGTAACAGCCATGTTACAGAAATCATTTCGCATCGAACACATCCTAGGGTATTGCAGACTCTGGCCTGTATCCTTGCGGTCAAGTACTGACCCATGGGTATGTCATGACCCAGTGTGCTGTGAAAGCACTTTCCTGTTTACTGACCCACACTGGTGACCCCCAATTGGTTTCATCCTCACCAACTGCCAATTTTGATTGCGTTAGCTGACATATGAGATATCAATTATGTTATATGAATCTTCAACATTGTAATATGTAAATGAAAACTAGTGGCAAGTTCCATGGAAAGATCATAATCATGACAAACATTCCTGGTGGTGGAACAGTGCATCGATATACTAAAAAGAGCTGCCTTATAGCTTTAAAAAGACCTGCTCAGAAACAGTGAAATAAAGAGAGTACAAAAATTGAAGAAATGAACATACATGTGTTTTCATATTCATTGCCATTTTCTTTGGCCCTGCTGGACACATCCACCTTGCCCACCCAATCATAGGCACAATTAACCTCCTGGAATAACTGCATGAAATTGCCTGAGAACTGTGTGCATCAAACAAAGAAAAAGATGAAGGCATTGGCTCTGCACAGTCACTGATACATCATGATTGAATTCAAACTAACCTTAGAACCTGGCTTCTCCTTATCAGCAATGTTTCCAAGTTCATCTTGTCCAAGGTCAAACAGAGATTCTACAAAACAAAATAAGCAACAGGATAGAATTTAATGTAATACCATACAGGGCCATGTTGCATATAGGTTTTCAATTATTGTAACTTACCATCAATGGTAACTATCATGTCAACAGCCCATGGCAACAGCAAATGAGCTCTCATCATTGTAACTGTTTCCATCGTAGTTATCACTGATGGTAAGTTACAATCATTGAAATCCTATACGCAACATGGCCTAGGTAGTTATTTAGACATGTCAAACAATATTCAAATAGTTTTGTTACATGCATTGTAATGGGTCTTATGATATATGCACTGTTCCATTGTGTATTGGCTAAGATTCAACACACAAATAATAAGAAGTGGACAAATAGCATGTAAATGCATGTGTCATACTCGACCACTTCTGAAACTCAGGAGGCAATATTACGATGTCATTTACATGCCTAATACAAATACAGACTACTCTGAGGGCCCATGGTTAAAACAATAGGCATGAGGTGATCTCAGAGCAATACTATTACCACAAAGATGCAGGTTGAGAGATAATAGCATTATTTTTAGATCACCACTTGCCTATAGTTAGAGCACATTAATGGGCTGTTTATGCAAGATATTTCTGCTTAGTTGTGACATCAGCTCCACCTGCCAATGCAACACACAGAAATCTACAAAGATACGTCACTGACATTGTACCCCCAGGAGATAAAAAAATCTGTGGGAATCTGGCCAATCTGGCCATTTTGTTTTATGTGTCACTTTAATCTTTTAATACCAATCAAAATGTCCTTTATTTTTAGGCAGTTGTTAGGAGTACCGTAGCAGAAAAGGGCTTGGGTAGTCCCATGACAAACCGACATTCAGCGTTTGAAATTTGGATCCATTTAAATTCTTAGTTGTACAAGCTAAGAAAAGAATGGCTGGGCTGAAATTTTGAAAATGTATTCATCTGGTTAATATCATCCTTTAGGAATGGTGACAGGTATTTTTTTTTTTAAGGTTGCTTCCTGTGCCAAGATATATCATTTAGATGTTTTTAGATGGGCTGGTTATATTTTGGAACGTGAAGTACTGCAGAGTTTCAAAACATTGCAATCGCTATGGTATACATACAGTTTGTACCGGGCGCAATAGTGAAAGTGATTGTGCTGTTTGAGAGAGTAGCAAAACTTAATGTGCAAAAATAGAACAACCCATGTAAATAATAACTAGGCAAACCTGCACGATGGCGCATTATATAAAGCAGTCTACACTTTGTGTGGGAAACTTGTGATTTTGTATGCCCCAACTGTTATCAAAGTTTATCAAATTCAACAGAATACCTTAGCCTGACCCAGCAAGTATATTACACAAGTAACAGGTATGGCCTGACCCTAGCTCTTCTTTGAGCAGTTAAATTTGTCCCAAAAAAATTATTCTGAGTCACTTTCTTAATCCTATTCCTAGCGCACTGGCGCTGGCGCACCTACAATTTATCCAGAGAAACATTGGCACTTTGCCAGTGTCAGGACTGCATGAACGCTGCATGTTTTGAGTATGTCAAGTATTGCGCAATAACACTACCAATAACACCCGCCATAGTGCATGTTTTGCCAATAATTGAGCCT
>OZ022589.1:17622431-17827431 GCA_963669155.1 Arbacia lixula
TGTTGCATAAAGAAGTTCATAAGTTACGCACGACTTAAAGCAAGGCTGGTGATCGAATTAGATGTTCAACGATTTTGATTCCCATCAGCTAAAGTTGATTTTTTTTTTATTAACAAACGTCGGAATACAAAGTTTATAATTTGTCAAAGTTGATTAGGACAGTAGGAACTTCGCTCCCACTATTATAAAACAGGAACAGGATCTCATTTAGTACAAGAACAGGTCACCAGTCATGTATAAAATCATGCGTAACTTGCGAACAGCTTTATGAAACAATGGCCAGACATCTGGTCGCTGTTGCATAAAACTAATCATTAATGGTAACCCTGCGATCAATGGTAACTCCCATGGTAACACCGCTCGACAGTCAATCAAATTAAAGCTTTCCATCTAAGCATAAGTTGCCATTGGTAGCAAAGTTACCATCAACAGTAACTTTTATGCAACGGGACCCTGGTCTTAAAACTTACTTCCTTTGCTTTGGCGTGCATGCTTACGAAGCTGCTCTTAGCGAAGCTCTGTTTAGCATGCTTCCTGTCACCCGTCCCTTTCATGTATTTCTTACGAATGCTGAGTTTCTCCGTGATCGCTTTAAAGCACCTTGAGCAAAAGACAGTCACATCACATCTTACATCATTATTAGCATCGCCCGGGCCATGTTGCATATAGATTTTCAATTAGTGTAACCATCAATAGTAACTACCATGGCAACATCCAATAAACTCTCATTGTTACACATGTTGCCATATAGTTACCATCGATGGTAAGTTACTATCATTGAAACCTATGTGCAACATGGTCCCGAACGGAAGTAGGGATGGGTTAAGAGAGGAGGGGCAGGGGAGCACGTACTTGTTCAAATTAGGCACATCTGTCCCTCCGTAATAGTCAATATAAACCTTTTTCCAAAGTTATTAAATTAAGTTGTTTGGTTCACTCATTATTCATGTAACAAAATAACGTCATGAATATCGTTCAGAACGCGCATTTAAATATTTTTTCTTGTTTGAACTCAATGTGACGGGGAATCACGTGAGCACGACAACATTCGCTTCATATTCCATAGTAGTAATAACCACATTATGACATCCATTATATGTTTTTAAAAGACATATTAATCTATTATTCAGACACATACTAACCTACATTAATATGCCAGAAAAGGGAATCTATGGTTGTCATTAAACTACTCCTCGTTCGAGTCTAATTTTTTGATGAAGGTAGATGGGGATTAAATACTCGACATCGCGTTTAACTTCGATTTCAGAATGACAAATCGGTAGACCGGACTTCAGGTCGAAAATTAGACTTGACTTGGACCAGAGTTCAAATCGAGGTCGGGTTTAAGAGAAGTTAAACCTGACTTCAGAATACCGGCACTAGTATCACAGTACATTTGATGAAAACAACTTGACCTCATTGAAAGTAACAATGACATGAATGAGAAGACTCAATAATGAAACAATACTGCGTCTTACCCAGAGCAACCTTTCTTCTCTTTCTTCTTCTTCTTCTTCTCGGGCTCAATTAGAGCCTGCTCTCTGCATTCAATGTGCTGCAAGAAAATGTAATGAAGAAAAAGGAAATATGGTTAGTTTTGTAGTTTAAACAGAAACTTTTTTTCCATTGAAGAATTTATCACACTCCTTTTCCTCCTCCTCCTCCTCCTCCTCCTCCTCCTCCTCCTCCTCCTCCTCCTCCTCCTCCTTCTTCTTCTTCTTCTTCTTCTTCTTCTTCTTCTTCTTCTCCTTCTTCTTCTCCTTCTTCTTCCTCTTCTTCTTCTTCTTCTTCTTCTTCTTCTTCTTCTTCTTCTTCTTCTTCTTCTTCTTCTTCTTCTCCTTCTTCTTCTCCTTCTTCTTCCTCTTCTTCTTCTTCTTCTTCTTCTTCTTCTTCTTCTTCTTCTTCTTCTTCTTCTTCTTCTTCTTCTTCTTCTTCTTCTTCTTCTTCTTCTTCTTCTTCTCCTTCTATCCCTCCATTCCCCGTTTCTATCTCCCAATTTATTTCGCCATCTCTATAACCCTCTATCTTCCTATTTATACGCACCCCTGCCTCAATTTCCTTCCACTCTCTTTGATATCTTTAAAGTTATCGTTGCGGAAAGTGCCGTTGTAATTTTTTGGGGGGATAAGCTGTTATTACTATGGATTAGTGTACTGCTTTCACATTACGATGATGTTCATCTGAATTACAGCTTAAGAACGGCGGCCAAACACAAAAGGTAGATTGGAGACGGCGAGAAGGAAGGGGTGAACATCTTCCGAGTGGACTGTGATTTAGACAATGACTGACCATCCCGCTATTATGCCTGTACCATCACCCCCACCCCCGCCACCCCAAACCCACCCCACCCCACCTCAAAACTCACTTTAACCGCGACACAGCACGCGACGAGCACACCGCACCCGACACCACCGAGAATCAACCACAGGAACGACGTCGGCATACCCTGCTTCCTTTTTCGCGATGTCGAGGTCTTCTTAGAAGACTTTGATGAGGCTGATGATGAATTGCCAGGTTGTTCTCCGGTTGAACCGTTACTTGTTCGATTTTCAGAAGGTGATTTGGACTGAAACGAGATAAGTTTGAATGGAAAGCGTTTTTTCTCCGATATCATTAATTCAAAAAGTCCTCATGGTCTTCCAATTTCGTATAATTATGAACAATAATCACTTAGCGACGATTCCTTCCTGATATCCTGCAATCAAACAAGAATGGACCCATTGATTACAGGTCCTGCGGTATTAACCAATTTACCCTTTCATTACATTTTATTACCTTTAATTACGCCAAATGTGACGGAAATGCGTAATATATCATTTAAACTGATTAACCCTTTGAATGCCACGTGTTGTATTTTTTTTCACAAAACAGTAATGCGCACAATTTTCATAAATTACACAAAATGTTAATAGACGAAAATAACTCACCAGTTTAAACGTTTCTGCAGTGCCTGTCTCGCTGCTTCGGAAACATAGGAAACGAATAATATGGGGAAAAGGTGTTAATTCAACATTTATAATCAGACAAAGCATCTCTCCTCAGGAAGCTTTTGTTTATTGCTGGTGTAAACAAGGCAATGATAGGACATATATCATTATATTTCGGCAAAGGAACGTCTTGTTTCGCATAAGGCCATATGTTTCCTGACTCTACATCCTTCTTTTAAATGGAATAACATGTATGTCGACAATGAAAACAAATTCATGAAGCAAGTTCGCGTTTGTTTGCAAAGGAAACTTTTCTTCTCCTTCTTCTTCGTCCTTGCCGTCTTAATCATCTCAAATACATATGTAAATCAATGTTAAAATCACATAATACCGTAAATCTCCCTCCCTCGGCTACTATCTGCGGATTGCCGGAGGAAATACAATCGTGATTCTGTTCCGCTCATTGGAAAATAATAGATAACTGAAACATATCGCATATCAATGAACGTGGTCAGTTGTTTTCACTACCTATTCAAAGCAAAGTGTGTCCTGATAAAGTTGGTCATTCTCTCTCTGAAAAGATTCTGAAACGACTTCCGTTGTTTGTCTTCGGCGACTTTCGCGATTTTCTCCTGTATCTCTCGATCATATTGATATAGCGCCCTCCTCCCTTCGATTGAGTCCAGGCGGTAAGTGATGCCGTCCGGAAATTCTAGGGTGTCGTTGCCCGTGACAACGGGAGGTCGGAGGTCATCCGAGGTCAGGTTATGTGCTCGCATCATGCTCTGACTATGATGATGGGTAAACGCGTTGTCAATG
Organism: Arbacia lixula; assembly: GCA_963669155.1. Taxonomy (NCBI): domain Eukaryota; kingdom Metazoa; phylum Echinodermata; class Echinoidea; order Arbacioida; family Arbaciidae; genus Arbacia; species Arbacia lixula. The sequence goes on from OZ022589.1 coordinate 17,626,178, forward strand.
GGCGGTGCTACGAGAAGGAAACGAAGCGGAAAATTGTGAAACAATTAATTCATCGTGTCGATCACTCAAACAGACAGTGAGATGATGGTTTTATTGACCGCCGCACATCAATTTGTCGAAACACAGTTATTTTAGCTATTGGGTTAATAGAACTTGTCATCTTACATGTAAAACTTTGGAAGACAGTTTAACAAAATTATGCCAGACTAAACATGATTCTCTTTGTCGAACAACTCTATAAAACAACAAAAGAGTTTACCCATGAAGGTTTCATTTCAAGAACTAGCGACTTTCATTTCGAAACTTCCTTTCAAATGGACCATACAAGTTGGAGTGATTAAAGGGGAAGTGTACCCTGAGGTTAATTTGATTTTGATTTTAGCAGAAACATGAAAGACGAAAACATATTAGTGAAGATTTGACGAAATTCCGTCAAAGGACATGAAGGATAAGAAACCTTTATAAACTTCTCATTTTGTGACATCACATGTGAGCCGCTCTCCCCAACGTTGTACGCTGTATGATTCCATAGGTTGCTCTTTTCATGTTTTTCGACGAAGGAATGAGGTGTGTGCGTAAAAACGTTTCTCTTTTGATATATGAAATGCACAGATTAAACGGTAGATATCCTTTTTAGAAAATGGAAATGGTAGTAGCTCGCAAGTAACATCATGAAACAAACAAAATGAACATTCATATCTCTTTTATCCTTTCACGAATTGGTGTCAAACCTTCACCAATGTGTTTCTTTCAACTTTTTGCTTTTATTGGAACCAGCTTAACCTCATGGTGACCTTTCCCTTTAACTCTTTGTATGCCATATTTGCGCAAGAAATACACACGATTCCCACAGAGCGACAGTTTATCTGTATGGCACTCAAAGGGTGAAGGAACCGTAATGAGCGTACCACCAGCGCATTGTTGCGCCCACGTGTGTGAGCACGGCGCCCTCACGAGTGCTTCATCCATGATGTCCCTGCCTCGTGCCTTGAGCGTCTCCAAGACATCCAGCCAGTCGCAGCTGCAGCTCCGTATGATACCAGCTAGGAACCTACATGGGTAAAGTGGTGGACGCCAATGCGAGTCAGTTCACATTTTATTTTATCTTCCTCCTCCCCCTCCTCTTATACCCCCCCCCCCTTTCCCCCTTGTTCTTCCTCCCTTCCCATCTTCCACCTCCAATTCCCATTTCCCCATCCCCTTCCCCTCCCTTCTCTCTTTCCTCCCCCTCCCCTGTCATAACATATTCATAACAAAATATGTGAATATGATAAAAACATATGAATGAACATAAACAAACTATCACACTGTAACAATATATTTATATTTAATCACAAACACAAACTCACATCTCCCTGCACAAACATGCCTTACTTTAAGCCTTGAGGAGCCTTAGACTTATTCGTCACCACGAACTGGCAGTTAGGTAAAAAAAAAAAAAAAAAAGCCAATTCGTGATGGCAGCGACGATTTGGAAGGCCGAATTTCTTCAGTCATGTAAGTAAGGAAATTGGCACTTTGTGTCAATATCTCGTTGGTCCCACTTGGAGGTAATTATTGATGACACTTACAGAAGTCTCAAACTTGGTAGAGGCTCCAGCACTGTCACAAGCTCCCCGGAATCTAGCTGCATTGTGTGGGCGAGGGATCTTGGTACAAGAGGTAAAATGCATTGGTATAATAGGTTTAGTAAGGGAACCGATTAATAATCATTTCTTTTTATTTCGGGGTCAACTCTAAATAAGATTTTACAATGTATATGTGCATGTAACTGATATGTTGGTGTATGTAAATACTGTCATGTTTTGTTACCTTTTGCTGTTTTTCGTGAAGAATGAAATATATACAAAAAAATCAATTAACACAAAAATCGAAGACGGCTTATCTACAGACACGGCATTTTCGATATTGACATACACGTGCATGTTCATCTGAAGAAAAGAGAGGAGAATGTACATAAAGGAGAGGGGCTGGAAATAAGGGTATACCATACAAGTGAAGTGAAAATGAGAAAGAGGGATAGATGGGGGGGGGGGGTGATGCTTTCAAATCATTAACACAATTGTTTGCAGTTCACGAATGTGTTATAATGAAGACGTGAGCTGAAAATCTGCTTGTATGTAAATGACTTTTCTCCCCGGTAAATTAGAGCAAAATAACAAAAGTACTATTCACCGTTTTTATGCTAATGAAGAACTATTGTCCGCTATCTATTCATACAAAAGTACAATTGATCGGCAAATATGCAAAAATAAGGTACGTTTGCTTGGATGGCTTAATCTAGTTCATGTCTGTTAACCATTCTCACAGGATTATCAAGATGGGGTTTATAAAAAGGTATAGCAAACGTGGCCCACTTGGCATAATTGAGAGGTACTTACAGCGTGTTGAGATGACTAAGATAGGCAAACGACAGTCCGTCAAGATGCGTAATGGGATTGTAATGAACATATCTGTTTGATTTGGGGTACAAGGTGAATGAAATCAAGGAAGGAAGACAGTGAACATGCATGTAAAAGTGATTACTCATCGCCATCTTTTCTTTCGCCTTAGATTTTCTCTGGCCCGTGCTCACAACGGTGTTTTAACTTAGACCACGTACTAAACGTAGACTAACTTGGGGTGCAAAAGAAATTATCTGATGCTGTCACAAAATCATTCATTTTTATCAAAGAATTACAACCGTGCAGTGATTTCAATTACTCGCTGTGGACAAAGTCATCATACCATAGTGATTCCGAGGACAAAATCCATTATATTGAATCAACAATAGTGTTTCTTGTGGTTTAAAGTCACAACCCGCTCAAGCCGTAAGAAATTCAAATCATTTATATATTACATATTTACATATATTTATATTTAATGTTAGAACATGAACCCAACTTGCATGGTCCATAGTTGAATAGATATTGCTTGGCCCATTATACGATCTCGATGACGGATATAAAAGAAATATATCATACACTGTGCCAGTGTAATTATTAATTCTTCGGTGACAGAAATGGTGTTATTCCTGTCACCGCGGAATCCATGATTTCAACTAGAGGCTTTAAGCGCATACTGACTGCTACGGAGTTCCCTACTTCTGTTTCCAAAGTCCTTGGTCCTTATGATCAAATATAATTTTCACACGATCGATGAAAAAAACATGTTTTATGTGAGGAGAGCGGAGAAATACCTACAGCTGTTTGAGATGTGGCACGTAGCGGAAGCAGCCCCGTTCAAGGACTCGGATTCGGTTATTAGAGAGATTGCTGGAAAAAAAAAGAGAGGGGTCTTACACATCAGTGAGTCAATCAATCAATCATCCATCCATTTAACCTCTTACTTACTCACTCAGTTAATGTAGCAATGAAGTCACCGATAAAAGAAACCGTTATATATTTATTTCACCAAATTTGATTTGGTTGTACTTCCATTACAGTATTTATTTGTTCGTAGCTTCAAAAGGAAAAAGAAAACACAAGACATTATTTTTCTAAACTAAAAGTAAAAACATCATGATGCACTTGAATTTGTTCCCCAAGGGTTAAATCCATAACAACAAATAAAAATGATAAATTCATTTGATAAAATACTGGACACGCCTATATTTTATTTCGATTGTGGTTTCATATTCTTGATAAAGATGGGGCGGGTTGCGTCACGTATACGTCATTGCAAACCTAGAGAAATAAATACATTGTTTGTTTCTGAATTTGTTTGTTGTCGTCGGATTTAGCAGCCCTTAGGAAACAAACTCTCTGTTACAGGGTCTAGATTCGATGTCGGATGCTTACATCGTCTTTATGTGAGCCAAAGGTGGTCTTGACACGAAGCCGCCTGCCTTCAGGACACCTAACTCATTAAACGACAGATCTCTGTCAGGAGATGATGAGAAAAAGAGGGAGAAAATATTGAGAATGACAGAAAAGACAGTAAAAAAGATACATGCATAATAGTAGAGGGTGACGGTGGAGTGGGGTGAAATGGGTGTAAGGTGGGTTAGAGTGGGGTGTATAGTGGCGTAGGGTGTGTGGGGTCATATAGTTATGAGTGGAGTACGGTTGGGCATGGTGGGTTGTAGAATGATATTGGTAGAAACTTTTCCCCTGAAATATCATGGCCGAAAATTACCTTTAACTAACGTGAACGTTATTGTACATTGAAGACTTCAAAAGATAACAATTCATCACACTTCCATGATGAAGAAATCAGATAACCATTCAAAGGACGGTGATGAAAACATATTTGCATCACAAAAGAAACACAATCAGGGGAAACTTTTGAACCTAGCACAACTATTGTTACCGCTTTGAATTCCATTCATTCTCTCAAATTGAAATCTACAAAGCAGTCGCACCTGTCCATAAAAATGGGCAAAGCAGGCAGAATGTACATGTATGATGCAATCTGATGCAAAGAGATGCAAATTTTCTTGAAGTTTTTTGTTTGTAAACTGCGCTGAAAGGATCCAGGTTGAATGGTCTTTACAGACAGGGGGCGTTCATAGGCGGTGGTCATTGTTTCGAGAAGAACCTTAATTTCTACGTTGAATTAAGAAGTCAATCAAAGCGGGTGTACATAGCTTACATTGTCTGCAGTGATATCGCGTGGTTGAAGGCTGAAGAGCTGATGGTGGAAATGTGATTGTGGGATAACCACCTATTTGGATGCAAACATAAATAAGAAATAAAAACAAACTTCCTTATAATAATAATAATATTCAATTCTTAGAGACGCATAATACCATTCAAATAGTCTCTATGCGTGTGAAAGTAAAAATTAATAATGTGAGAATTTGAAAATAACTAATAATAAGTTCAGGATATTTGTCAACCACGTGGTGTTCATGAAAGTCTACTTCTTTGAAACAGTAATTGTAAGAAACCATGGAAACATTCACAGAATATTATACAAAATTAGGATGAAACAAAAGTATGAGAGAAAGACGGAAGGAAAAAAAGAAAGGGAAGAAGTGAAAATGAAAGAAAGGTTGACACCGACTAGTTGGAGAGAAGGAGGATAGAAAAAAAAAGAAATATATATGCAGGAAGAAAAATCGTGCAGAAAGCAACGAAAACCGAAAGAACTACATTTAAAAATATGGCCACGGTATAAACACTGGAATTTGCATCTCTCAAATATCGTCACAAATACAATTAACATGACTTTGTAATGCTAATTGTAAGATGCAAGGATGTAAGATATTTCAAAACGGGGCAAGCGCTCAATCACTACTTCTTAATTCTCTTTACATTAATTGAGATGGATGCTTATGGAATAATGATGGCAAGGTAAAATAAGTCATAACCAATACATGTACTGTTCTTTCTACATCTTATCAAATCTGTCTCATCTGTTTTCAAGGTGATAAAGTCACTGTCATACTTACAATTCCTTCATGGTATGCAGTCCTCTGAAAGCGTTGGGTCCAATGTGATCAATGCGATTATACCGGAAGTCTCTGGAATCAATAGCAAAGTTCATGAGATCATTTAAATCAAAATTTCAGAGGAGCAGAGCAGTAAATAAATCGCATAAAACACCACAGGCAAGGTTATATCTCCGCTTGGAGGATATCGCTTAAGTCTTTTCACCAGTTTATTTTTTTTTTTTGGCATTTAGAGGAAGAGACTGAGAATCAGAGGAAGACAGGGAAAGTATAAGATAGAGGGAGAGACAGAGGGGGGAGGAGGAGATTACATTTTTAGTTTGGATCTTATCTTGACTTGAGAGTTAGAGTTATGAGCAGGGGAATATTTCACAGTACCATAGTAACAGTCAGAGGCTAGTGCCTCTCAACCAATGAAAACCGAGGATTTCACTGAAATTATCACCACTGACTTTTTGGTCAGTGCTGACAACTTTCATGAAATGTCCCCCAGTATCATGGTTAGGTGTAGGGTTGAATCCAGAGTTATTGTTTTGAATTTGAGCTGTGTTAGAAATTTACCACGGAACCATAAAGTGTCGCCGAACCCCATATGACATGGAACCTGCGCATCCGACAAGTAGAAATGGACGGGAAATATAGGAGGGTGAAGAATAAGAAAGGGAGGGTGATAAGTGAAAAAAAAGGGTAATTGCTTACGCTTCCTCTATATTTGGGAAACTGAGATCCCTCAATATGGTGGGCACTTCTTGCAGTTCGGCCAAACTGCCGTCAACCAAATGGTAGGGATTACATGCCAGTCGAACTCGCTCGCACGTGCATGCTGCATGCAGGCAGGGTCGGGGCGAGTCATCGCTGGTGGCAAGTTGAAGGAGGACGAAGTAATAAATCCATCCACATATTGTATAGGGATGTGACTTCATTTCGCTCTGCCGACCACGGTGATAACTGATTCAGATAATCTTGGCACGTCACATCTTTCTCAGATCAACCTTGGAAAACAATGGGAAAAATCGAAAGGTATTGCAATTACAACATTAGCAAGTTACAGACATTTGCTTCAATAATTCACATCCGAATACAAAGAAGGTACATAATCGCAAACATTTTTTTTTTCATCACAAGCTCATTTTGTTTTATTCAAGTGTTCACCTTCATCATATTTATCGTCCTCGTCATCGACACCATTTCAACATTTTAAGTAATCAGCATAATTTATGATCAGCGTCGTCAACCTGAACACCATCCGTATAATTTTTATCATTACCATCACCACTATCGCCCCAACTATCACCACCACTATCGTCACCATCCCCATTATCACAACCATCACCACTATCATCAACACTATCGTCACCATCTCCATTATCATCACCACTATCACCACCACTCTCGTCACCATTCCCATTATCATCAACACTATATCATCACCACTATCATCACCACAACCATCACCACTACCGTCACTATTACCATCACCACAACCATCACCACTATCATCACCACTATCGTCACCATCTCCATTATCATCACCACTACCATCACAATAACCACCATCATAACCATCATCACTACCATCACAACCATCATCACCATCACCTCGTTGCTAAGGCAAGTCGGTAAAATGCATATGACCCCCATCACCACTACCATCACCATTATCATTACCATTATCACCACCACTATCGTGACTATCCTCATCATTACCATCACCACTTCGTCATCACTATCATCATCACTTTCGTCATCACTATCATCATCACTTTAGTCATCACTGTCATCACTATGAACATCACCATACTACTAAATATTACCATTTTTTTTAAACTTCATCGGACAGCGATTTTCCTAATTTTGATAGTTTCGTCGATGAATGAAGAGCTTGAACTCGATCAGATTAAGGTTAGGATCCGGAATAGATTATTTTCTCTTTATGTTCACAGCGCAATTCATCAAGAACATGATTACCTCTGCCTCTAAAATCGCCTCTTGTCACATCTTGGACATCATCGCCGTCCATAAAATGAAAACTCTGCCCGATTTTTACCCCACCAGTACCAAGGCTGGAAGGAGAGCGGGTTTGCTGGATGTTTGATGCTGCGCGTGGCTCCTTGACTGACTAACGCGCACATTTACCGCGCAGACATGAATTGTGAACGCATTTTTTTTTTCTGCTTCTAGCTTATTTAATGTGCCCTATCTGACCCTCTTTCTATTTGTATCACTCAGTGCTTCTCAAGTTTTCATGTTAACAATTATAGTATTACAGGCTCTCCCCTACTAATATGATGACTGAGGCAAACCAGCCCTCCTTTTCTTGTGAAAATATTAGTACCAAGATGATCACCTAAAAAAAATCCCTCACATATCAATAAAATTATGATTTTGAAAAACTTTTTTCTTATTGAAGATGAGCGAGAAACTTTCGGAGGAACCGTGCTTCGAATGTATCTCGGCAAATTCAGATGAAATCGGCTCAGGCGGGTGTTTTCAATTCAATCCAATTCAATTCATTTGTTTCTCCTCTTTCAATTTTTACAATGATGGTACAGTTTACTTCACAGATTAACATACACATAAATAAACTTGCAAAATACAATGTATTACATAATACAATAGATAATAAAAAATTGAAAGGGAAGGAGGGCCGACTAAAAAGCAAAGCTTGTAGGGTGTAGGCCCCCTATTAAAGTAAATATCATGAACTATTGTTTTATGAAAAAACAACAACAATAACAACTGATTAAATAATTACAAAATCATTTTAAGACGCAAAACAATGATAATTATATACAAAAAACAACTAAATGTACACAAACATCAAAGTTGCACGCTACAAATGATATTCAAATGGGAAATGCAATTACCTAGTAGCTATACAGAAGAAAGCCTCTAAGTCTCCTTTTGAAACTTTGTATTGAATTGCATTGTATAATATAATTTGGAAGAGAATTCCAGAGTTTTGGACCTGTAAAAACGAATGTCTTTTGAGCAAACGATCTTCTATTTTATGGTAGATGGAAGGAGCTCGCCTGGCGAGTGAAGTAACTATGAATCGAATCATTTTTTACAAACATATCATTAAGAGGCATAGGCAATTGTTTAGTGCTGAGCTTGTACATTAGCTGTCCAAGCTGAAAAATATGCAAGTCTTTAATTTTCAAAGTCTTGTCATTCAGAAAAAGATTTTTCGTATGTGCCCGGAAATCTGCATTATAAATAATACGAATTGCTCTTTTTTGTAATATAAAGAGTCTGTTAATTTGGGAAGTTGCTGCACCGCCCCAGGCTATAAGTCCGTAATTCAAGTAAGGAAGAATTAACGTGGAATACAAGGATAACATAATAAACTTAGGTAGAAATTGTCTTAATTTGCTAAGAATACCAGTGTTGCGAGCAATGATTTTGCAGATATTGTCAATGTGTGCTTTCCAAGATCAATGATTAGCCCCAAAAATTTAGTTGATCGGACCCTTTGAAAGAGAGTACCATCAAAAATGATATCATTTGGCAAGGTCGCAAGCTTATTACTAAATAGCATGTAACTAGTTTTGTCTAAATTAAGCGACAGTTTGTTAGCTTTTATCCAATTTGTAACACTTTTAAGTTCGTTATTTAAAATTTGCGTCAATTGATCTGGATCGCTATGTGACAATAATATATTTGAGTCGTCAGCAAAAAGTATAAATTGAAGCAAACCAGATGACTTCTCAATGTCGTTTATATAAATAATGAATAAAAGTGGACCAAGAATACTGCCCTGCGGAACTCCACAAAGGACAGGTTTAGGTTCAGAGAAATAATCGTTCAGTGAAACGAACTGGGAGCGCCCTTTAAGATAATTCATGAACATCGTCAACGGTTTTCCCCGAATTCCATAGTGAGAAAGTTTGTAAAGTAGGATATCATGATCAACTGTATCAAACGCTTTAGAAAAATCTATGAACAAACCAACCGTATTAGAAGACTGATCAGTAGCTTTGGCAACTGTTTGAACTAAAGAAAGTATTGCATGGGTGGTGCTACTCTTTTCCCGGAAGCCAAATTGAGTATCAGAAAGGATGTTGTGCTTTTTAAAGAATTTTATTGTTCGTATGTGGACCAACTTCTCAAGGATTTTTGATAATGTTGTAAGCAGTGAGATGGGTCTGTAATTACTCGTTAGTGCATTGTCACCCTTTTTGAAAATTGGGATTATCTTCGAAATTTTCATCGATTCTGGAATATGTCCAGATAGTAATGACAAATTGAAAATATGTACGAGAGGATCAAGTACATAATTCATCGTTTCCTGTAAAAGATTGTTATCAATTTCATCAAATCCTGCACTCTTATTTAATTTTAGACCATAAATGATTTCAATTACTTTTTACGGGTACGTAGGAGAAAATAATATGAAAAAAAATATTGGTGTTTCACCAAGCTGTTCGTAAGTTACGAACGACTTTACGAGCGACTGGTTATCCCTTCTTGTACTAAATCAGATTCTCAATGAACAAAGCGTGGTATCGCATTTAGCACAAGAAGGGATCACCAGTCGCTCGTAAAGTCGTTCATAACCACTGAACTATACCACTACGTAGTGGTATAGTTCAGTGTTCATAACTGACGAACAGCTTGGTGAACCCCCCCCCCCCCCCACCCCCAGCATGCCAGGGCTGTCATGAACACAGTTAATGCAGCGAGTGCAGTGCGGAAATTCCACCAGTATGGCGTCTCGATCATGTACTTTTGAGTTCTTTCGAGTGATACGAAAAATTGACGGAAAGCTTTTTTTACGAACAGCAGAAGTATGGAAACACGAACGCAAGTTAATTGTAAAGGAAAAATATTTTGAATAAAATTGTCCTATTGTCAAATATTTCCATGTCAATTTTGTTACATTTTCCTCCAAAGATCTTGCTTTTGGGTCTAAGTACAAAACAGCTTGTGTGCAATTTTGATCCATTTTCAAATAAAATTTTTCTAATACCGTTTTTATTATAAAAAGGTAAAACTACATTGAAAATAAATCTACGTTCAGTGATTTCTTATGAATGTATTGTTATGTAATTGTTTTTAATGGATTGAACCTCTTTTGAAACAAACCTGTAAAAGACTAACTATTTTTTTTGTTTCATTCTTTTCAGAGATGTATTTTCTTTGTCAATTTTGAATTTTAAGGATTCACACTTAAGAAAAATCAAAAATGTTTCAGGTTTTTTTTAAATAAATAAAAAAAAAAATCGCTATTATTTTTCTTTCTACATACAATTTTGGAACTGTTGAAAATCAATACATTAAGTCAATAAAGCAATGCAATTTGGTGAAAGAAATATTTTAGTCCCTTTATAATTATTAGCTCTTTGTGTAAGCTTTTAGTCAAATAATCGTATTTTAGACTCAAATAAACTCCAAAAGAAAAAAGAGAAAGCTACAGAAGAGGAACAGCACTACAAGAGAAAACTAGGATGGTCAAAGAAAACTCAACGAGAAGGAAGAATAAAAGAACAAAGAGAAGTGAAAATGATGAGAAAGTTGATATGTTACTGTTGGTAGTAGTGTTTGTTTGTGAAAATGTGTGAGAATAATAAACAAAAAGATGATGTCTAAGCAAAATCGAAGCATGTCCATGGACTCATTATTTTTTTAAGCTGGCATCAATATAGCGCCATCTGCTGTTATCAACAAGCACATTGTCAGCCCAAGTTAGATGATGGCTATGGCGCCCCATATTGCAATGCCGCCGCACTAATGTCAGGGTTTGAACACATCAATATCAAGCCGTTCTGATTTAGTTCTCTCGGAATCGTCTGATTAACATCTACTGTGACCTTAAGGGGAGGATAGAAGACACATTTCCTTATCTGTCGTTATGGTAATTCAGCAGTTAGATCATGAGGTGAGTGTGCATTTATAAATTTAAGCTGGAAAGTGGTGGTTCTATCATTCATCTTTTTACCATGAATTTGCATTTACGGTGCATTGCCATTGCCAAGCCACTGGTGAACGATGCCAAAGTCTAACATGTCTAACTTGTGCAGATGTTATGGTCAGGTCATTCTCGATGTGTCAACAGTTTCGAGCAATTTTGAAATCCTTAATTAGCGATTGGTGTTATGATTTATTTAGGTGCTTCATGAAGACAGATGAATGACATATCACGAATCCCCAAAAGGCAAATCCAATGACAGGCTTGGAGAAAGACGAGTTTGTAACAAACTCGTCTGACCCATTACCAATTACTGAACTAGCCCCGGGACTGCTCCCGCGAACTGAGGGCTCGCCTTAATTTTCCTTGCGTGTTGGGTCTGACTACTGTGTAATCAACCCGTGCATATTAATGAATTACTTATTTGAAATACATTTATCACATATGAATGACTCATTGTACTGAATGTAGGCTGTACTATGAAAATGTTCGAAAATTTTGAGAATGTTTCATATTTCCTCTTCACATATCTTTCTGACATACGTTCCGTCAAGGCTGCCATTTTGGCTGTTCGAAAATGTACACGAATAGATGGGAACTGGTGCATGCGCATAAACTTATATCTTCACCACTGCAGCTGCCATCGTGCAATTCTGAACCACTTTAATTTGTAAACAAAAAAAAAATACAACATGGATTAAAATTATCTTTAAACCAACCACAACAATATTTCTTTGTAAATGTACATGTGCAATACATGAGAGTTTTGAGCAAATAGAATTGCTCATATTTACTAATCTAATCATGACTCTCTTGCTCCAAAGCTTGGTGCTACGCAGCCCGCTCACTGCGTGAGATGGCTGGTCGCAGTAAATTACCAACGTGTGCTATGGCAAATTTCTACAGGGCAAATTTTCTGAAGCGTACAAAACCCTGTAAAGTGCAAATCAGTACATTTCTTTGATATTTTATTATTATTGGTTTGTTTATTTAAGAGATAAACGAAATTTGGAATTTAAGAGATTTATGCAAATGTTACAGTAAATGTAACAGAAATGTACCCATTACTGGAGATGGGCCCACTTACATTTACAACTCCTCCTGTGCTAGACTTGTAAGAATGATGTATTACTGATGCAGAATATTCATTTCATTCACCAAGCTGTTCTTAAGCTACGAACGACTTTACGCATGACTGGTGACCCTTTCTTGTGCTAAATCAGATTCTCAATGATTTTAAATTCCCATCAGCTTAAGTTGAAATCTGATCTTCATAAATCAAAATTCTTGTAGTATCTGCATACAAAGTTTACTATTGATCAATTTTGATTCTAAAGGATTGTTGGAAATTAACTCTCACTTTGTTAAAACAGGAACAAATTGGGGTACAGTAGATCTGATTTAGCACAAGAAGGGGTCACCAGTCGCGCGTAAAGTCGTTCTTAACTTAAGAACAGCTTCCCCCAGTTCAGAGTTTTTAATGTACAGGTATGGTATTATATTGAGTGCAATTTATTTTCCCTTCTGAAATTCAAAGAGAATTTACCCAATGATGTCAAAGAGTTTTTACTGAGTTGTCTTTGACTTGTATATTTTCAGTAGTGTATCAGTATGGCTGTCTGTCTGTTATCCAAATTAGATGGTTAATGTCAAAATACCTGCTGTGTTCATACTAAAGTTGAAATAAATCTATCTACCGGCATACATGTAGATGAAGATCCAGCTTAATCACTTCACCGCTGATGGAATGCCTCTTCATCAGTTTTCTATTTTACTCTGTCCTTAGTTAGGATCCGGACTTGAATAGGGTAAGGGTGGGGGGGGGGGGGGGGGGGGGGGGGTAGGGCTTAGTGAGGTACATGATTTTAGAGCAATTTTGAGGCTGGATCATTGCTGTGAACAACTTCTGGATCGCACACTGCAACTCTCAACTACAACACAGGTTTCAATGGCTTTCCAGGATGTGTGCACATAATCAATTGTACGCATGTTCAATTAAGTGTAAATTCCCAGTATCCTGCATGATCTGCCTCTGCTTCTAGTGTACATGCTCTACATCGTTGTACTTGTCCAGTTTGTGAACTTGTTTCTCTATCTTTCATCTTTCCTCCTGGCCAGATCAACATCCAACTTCCATTTCTTAGATTTGTTTATCTTGAACAACACTTACAGTACAGTACATTGTATGTTAACAATTTACACATTATTATACACTGTGCATGTAGCATGTGCCTACAGTGAAACGCCATGATGCTATGAGTACAATAGCATTATAATGCAGGGAAAAAAATACACAGGGGCTTGGGGCGATTTCACCCCTAAAATGCTTGAAAGAGCCCTGGAAAATGTTAAAAGAGCCCCCCCAAAATTCTCATAGACATGATGGAAAATTAGAGCAAAATTGGCCAATGTGCTCAAAAAGAAGCCCCCGAAAATTTTGAATTAAGTTTTTTCCCTTTTACAATGCAATATCACAATATTTAGATCTGGCCTCTTCAGTAGGTATTCCTGATCAATTTACAACATCCTAGTTTGCAGGCTGCTTGAGCATTTAAAAACCAAACTATTCAATAAAGGGCTCTGGCCGCAGTAGTTTTACGATTCTTAAATTCTGCTCCAGCTCTGGACTCAGGAGGGAAATGATACAGTTATGCATTTTTTAAAGATTTTTTTTTAAGTGGTATAATAAATTAAAATTAAACTAGTCTCAGAGTAATAGACTCTATTTTGTCAGATTTCTCAGTAAATTCCAACAGCCTGTAAGGCAGGCTATGATATGAACGACGTAAAAAGCAGGATTATCACCAGGATGTGCCACGTCCAATAGTAGCCCCGCTGGTTTATAATAATGAGTGAAACCCTCTCAATGGCATTCATTAACAGGCCCATGTCAATTAAAACATGGTGTATTGCCTACGTAACTGATAGAGTTAAGCGCATTGAGGCATATCCTGGTTGGTACAGGTATACGCTGAGGCCTGCCATGATGGCTGCAATGTTCAGATTCTGGTGGTAATTCGGGTATCATATTCATAGTAGATCCTTTAAAAATAACCCGTTGCTCACGGATAGATTTTCTTGCTTTGTGAACCCTGGAGGGGGGGGGGGGTTGCTTCATCACCGAGCTGTTCTTAAGCTAAGAAAGATGTTACGCACGACTGGTGACCCTTTCTTCTGCTTAATCAGATTCTCAATGATTTTGATTCCCATCAGCTGAAGTTCAAACCTGATCTTTGTAAATTAAAATAATTTTTGTTAAATGTCTGAATACAAAGTTAAAGACTTATCAAATTTGATTAGGATTTTTGGAAATTAGTTCTCACTACATGTATGTTAAAACAGGAACAAAGTGGGGTACCTAATTGAGCACAAGAGTTGGTCATCAGTCGTGCGAAAAGTCATTCTTAGCCTAAGAACAGCTTGGTGAAACAACCCCCTGGTCCAGTAAAAACGTCAACTGTTGTTACCAAAGTGGTGCAGCTTAATGGCACCCTATAGTATGTACAGTATAAGGAATATGTAGTTAATTCTTTGCTTGTCGTCTATTGCCTGTACAGCAAATTATGCAGTAGTTATGCTGCCTAGTATCTGAGTAGAAAAAGAAGCCAGCCCGCAATATGTGCATGCTCAGTGAAGAACAGATTAAACTTGATTTTCCCAAATTCTCTCAGATTCTTTGTGAAAGAATGCGCTGATTGTCGCTTACCTACACTGCATTATCTCATTCTTTCTGGCTCTCAGACCAGCTCTAAAAATTCAATTCAGAGCTATTCTGCTTTAAAAGCCCAACAATCCTTGTATGGTGTACGGTATGAAAACACCTTGTAATAACAAAGCCCTGGTTAGGCTAACTTTCAATGGCATCACAATGGTCTTATATTATTCAACAAACTGAAACTTGGGTAGGAAGGTCACCTACATAGAGAGCTAGTACCGGTATGTAGCCCAGGTTTTGTGGTTTCTTTTAATTTACTGAATCCTCTGATCTGTTGTTTCTTATTTTGACAATTTCTTTTTGAAGGTTTCACCTTTTTTTTTTTTTGTGCAAAAAGTCATGGGCACAATATGACTGAATTTGGGGACCAATGTCCACTTTATCATGGAACTGCACTTCTGGGCAAATGGACAGGTCTGTAGTAAGACGCGATATAATGCTGTCATTAAAACATTTCAGGTAGCTTCCAGCATACACGTATGAGAAAATGAAATCTATTTGCCCTGCATTTGAGATGTCATCGGGATTCAAGCGGTGAGTAATTTCACCTATGTGTGGCCTTAAATAGGACTTTTCTGCATGTCATGCATTGCCAGGGGATTCGCTTGGCAGTAATGTGGTGTCATCATTATTGGGCAAGTGGGAAGTGAAGATAGGAGGGGGGGTTAAGAGTTACCCCTGGTCCTACCCCTAGAACCATACCCAGTTGGCACCACCGAGGCGTCCCCACAGGAAGCAGTAATTGAACGCATCCTGCCTCTCCACCGTATGACACATGCCTAGCTGATTCTCCCCCGTCCCATCAATCTGTCTCTCCCCCCCTTCTCCCTAACTTTCTTGCGTGAAAGAATGAGTGTAGAACACGTCAGTTGCAGCATTACGAGTTTGTAACGGTGATCACCCCTGCAGAACAATAGCCGACTATTGTTCGTGAGGCTGCTTCTGTTCTGTGCAAACGGGTGTCCATTCACGCACGCTTGTTGGATTAAGTACGACTTGGCCAGTGCTGTTAGTTGCCTAATTGTGGGTTTAATACGGGGTCTGGGATTGGACGGAGACGGCGGTATGGAGGGGCTGGATCTGTTTTGGCAACAGAGGGAGGATCCGATCTCAGTGGTCGATCCTTCGGCAGTCTTTGGAGAGCTTCTCTTCAATGCAGACATCGCCAGAAATCGCTGCGTAAGTGCTTCTTCCGCCCCTTTCTGCGGCTTTGGGCAGCTTTGCATTTCAACATTTGATAGTACTGTGTGCATGTACTGTATGCAGTACTTAACGTACATGCACATGCTGTATCAAAGTTTATGTGTAGGTCAGTTTCCATAAACGGGAACCGGAACTTATGTTCAACTTCAAGTTTATTCAGGTCTCTCAGAGGAGAAATATGAACATGTATTTTAGGGCTTTTATATCCATTGAAGGGGAATTAAATCTTCATATAAGTTGACTATAATAAAGAAATATTAAAGAGCAGAAGTTTGAGGAAATCAGACTTAACGGCAGTGATTTGACATCTTAATCACTAACCATATTTGTAAATCTAATTCAGGCAAGGGTAGGATTTGGTCATGTTTTTGCATGGTGCACAAGAACAATGACAGTGCTGCACATTGTATTATTTTGGACCAATGGACTTGCCCATGAAGGTTAGTGAACAGGAATCAGTACTGGTAATGGTTATTTAAAAAAAAAAATACAACTTGTGATAGTATGATTTTTCTCATGCTTCTACCATCTATCTTGTTTTCTGATATGTCTGCTTATGTTCAATTCAGTATTGCACATGTAACATCCCTTGATATATCACTTTTAGCATATTTCTGCAAATTTGGGCTTTTTATCAATTGACAAATTGCCATCAGGAGATATCTTTTCTCGCTGCTTGCTACATGTAAGTAGGTTTGGGCAAATTTATTTGGAAATTTTGCATTGATTTTGCATTTATCGTTTGCAAATTCATGTGTGTGCTTGCTAAAGCCATATCATACATTGTTTACTTCGGAGCTATTTTAGTGGCAGTACAGATGAGAGTGCAGATGTAATCTGTGTGAAATGTTTGTGATTTTCCTTGCATTTTCCAAATTTGGCACAAAATTAATCGCAAAGTTTAAATGCAATGTCACTTGGCTTTAGTATGATAGGCGGAGAAATAACATGATTAAATGTATTCTAAATGAATCAACCTGTTGCTCACCATTAAATAGATTACACGAGAGCCCTGGTCCAATTAGGATGTCAAGGAAACTTGGCTTGGAACTGCAGTAATCAAAGGGGTGTGGCTTAATTACGGCCTATAAGGAATTTGTTGAGTTTATTCATAGCCTGTCTCCTAAGCACTGCTCAGTATCCAAATTGGGAAAAACCAGCCCACAAATACAAATGTATGCAGGCTCATTAAAGAAGAGGAATAAACGCAGCATGCAATCCAATATTCTTTCCAGTTTTTACTTCCAAACTCGGTAACTGGACTGGAACTGTACTGTAACACCCACTGGAAGATTTCCTTTCACTTTTCTGGATGGACTCCCAACCTGATATCATTGCCCTTTAATTTTTAAGTTTGGACTTCATAAGATCAAGACTCTCTATCACAACAAGTTATAAATGATCGATACCAAAAGTAAATCCATCACAAAGATGCTGCAATAGGAGTGGATTGGCACTTGAACAGGGTCTATTGCACAGAAATCTTTGTGATACTGACCTTGGTCTCTTTTAGAATACTCCAAACAAACGATAAAGACACCTGAATTTTAGACATGCATATTTATAAATGTATTGTTGTACAAAGGTTAATTGCTCCATATCAGATGTGGAATTTAATGCACAAACAGAAAAGAATATTTAGTTACGGTTCAGTTAATCAAAGCTCTCATCAGCATTGATTTCAAGTTGACTTGACACCACATATGACAACAAATACCAGAAAGGTCAGTGGGAGCAGTGGCAAAAATAACAGGATGTGCAGTCAATGGATGCCTTGACAATGAGTCCTATTCGTGTTTGATTTGGAGATTTTACCATGAAGGAATCATCTCAAAATGTTGAAACTTTGTTGAAATTATGCAAAATCCAGACACTGTGATGCTAGCAGAATGGTTCTGCCATGTTAACGGCCATAATCGCATTACCATTTCTACCCCCTTCCCCTTACCCCCTACCCAGTAGCATTTACTACAGGAACTCTGTATACTTGGTTCCCAAGTTTACTTCTTAAAAAGAGGAACCAGGGGGGTGCTTCACTAAGATGTTTGTAAATTACGCATGACTTTACGCACGACTGGTGACAAGGAAAACAAGGAAACAACACACAATTTTCAAATACATACAAGAGAGAGAGAGAACCAAAAACACATACTTGAAACATATAAATCAGTCTATCATTAGGAATGGGGATTCAAGCTTCAGAGTTCCCTCTTGTAAATCAGGATTTTTTTATTTGTAATTTTTTTTTTTTTGGGGGGGGGGTAGGGGAGGGGGGGGGGCGGTTTTTGTATGGGTTGAAACATTAAGCTGAGATGTAATCCAAACATGAGCTGATGTCATGCCATAGCACCCCATTTGATGCTATTTTTGGCCAGCGTTCTAATAAAGAGCTTGGTTACTAATCAGGTTGTTTGCTCCCAAGAAGACCATGGTGCGGTGCCAGGGAAGCAACCCACTTCCTTCCCTCAAAACAGATCCAGGAAAACAGAACAGGGTGAGGAGTAAAATAAGTCAGGGCAAGGCTACAACCTACTTACATGTACATGTAACCTCCGGTACACGCAAAAGTACATGTGTGTCAGTTTGCGGGCGCACATTGATTCGTAAGTTACTTTGGATTTTAATAACTATAAGTTTTTTGATGCGGTGAACAGTTTATGACATTACGGAAGCTCGTGTGGCCACTGGATTTGCATCAATGCGATCGTCATCGATAATCCTCTCCATTCTGCAGGAAAGTCCTGCAAATTTGTTTGCATTTGAAAAGTTAAAAATCCAATGTTTTTTTAAAACACAAAACCAATGTGTTTGTAATTGTTTTCACACTGAAGTACGTTTGAACAAGTTGGGACTAAACTGGACTTGACTATCATCACTCTTAGGGTCTTTCATATTTGGGTTGGATGCAGTTTCCATGGCGATGCAATGCTTTATCATTCTCCTATGATGGAAGTTTCATACAGTACTTGTAACGTTTACTTTTGATTGCTCGTTATGAATCACATGCTGCACTTTCAAGGCCTTATGCAGTCTACTGTAGGTACCTGGATGGAAGAAGTGACTGTGATTTATACTACATCATGTAGTTGTCTGGTTTCTATTTGATTCTTGGGAGTTCCTGGTTAGTGTCATATTGTATACTGGATACATGCACATATTGGTGAGTGTCAGTCTCCAACACAAAACGAATGGGAGATTGCGGGATACCTTGCATCACCGTCAAGCTTTCTCCCTGTCAATATTGTACTTCAACTTTACATGAAACCCTTCATTTCCTGATTGCGCTGTGTGTGGGCCAGTAGTAACGGCAGGATGATTGGATTTACTGGAATGGAGGTAGGTGCTCTATGGTGTTGTAGTGTTATCTTTTAAATATTTAAGTTCATGTAGTGTACATTTACGTTGCTTTTGCACACACAAAAAACAAGCTCTTAAAAGAATTACTGCTAGATTTCCACAGAAAAAAATGAACCACTTGACTCATATTCAGTAAGTTTGTGAAATATGAAACTTGACGGCAGCATGGAATTCCAACAATATGCAGTATTAATATGATACAGTTTGCCTCTTAAGCTATGCCTCTTTATTCAAATGCAAAGCGAAATTTGAAGCTAACATATGTACAGTACAACAAACAACAAACCTTCTGTTTGACTTAATAATCGTATCTTGTAACAAACATGACAAAAAATAATCCTGTCTTCTGCAAACTTTGCTCATGTATGCCACCTATCCGCAAAAATAATCGCAGCCACTTTGCTAATGCATTACTGATAGCTGTGTATGAGCAGGAGTCACTCTCATAATGCCATATTTGCTTCCTCCTTTCTTTCTGGCTGTTTTGCGGATCCAAACCCATGAAAACTCCCCCACAATATAAAGTGAATCTTGTATACTGTGTCCCCAAACTAGCGGTTAATGTTGCAGCTTGTGCATTGAGGTGTGACGGTGCTCTGGAATGTGATCATAATCTGCTCGAACCAGAGATGTGGGGGCGAGTTCCTGCTCGAGTGAATTTAAAAATACTACAAATTGAAGGCTCTTTCAATGTGTGATTGGTGTTACATTAGGCTCGTGGGAAACTCAAGCTTACTGGTGCGCATCCATAATATTGCAGTATTATGATGTATAAACGGGGCTAGTTTAGGATGAGCAGATTTAGCTCTTCAAAATGATATTGTCAATGTTGGGGTCTGTAGGTACTAATACCCCGTCTTAACAGAGAAAAAATCGTGGGGTAGCCTCCGGAGAACCTCTGGCAATACAAGTTACCCACTGTCTCTTAAGACACTTGACACAGAACAACCTCCAGAGAACCTCCGAGGTCGCCGAGGTCGGGAAATTTTCAGGCTAATGAAGACGCTCCGAACTAGCTCGAGCTAGCTTCATCTAGCCCAAGATTTCTTGGGAAATTTTCTCGACCAAATAGCTAGCTATTTCGTGATCTGGCTACATGTAGCTAACCGGATCAGAACAAGCTTGCTTTTTCGCCCACATCGAGCTAATGAAGACATCCCTCATGAGATGTTTAAGTTGGTTTCTGTCCATCGTGTATGGTCAAAGTGTCTACAAGGACCGCTGTCCATACAGACCAGTGTATTTACAGTGTATGTTAACTCTTTATTAACGCTTTTTGATAAATATTCAGTAATTTTATGTTGCAGTGATAATTTTGAAATAGTTTTGTAGTTGACTGTTATCAATTGTATTTTAATAATTTTTCTTTTTACTTTCTCTTTCTCTCTATCTCGTTCTTTTTTTTCTCTTTTTTTCCCTTACCCCTTCCCTTCTTGTATTTCTCTTTCCCCTCATCTCTCTCTCTCTCTCTCTCCCCCTCTCTTACTTTCTCTTTCTATTTTTCTCTCTCCCTCCTCTCTCTGTCTTCCTCTCCTCCCTCTCCCTCCCGCCCTCTCGCCCTCTCTCCCTCTCTCTTTCTCTTCCTCTTCCTCTCCTCCCTCTCCCTCTCACCCTCTCTCCTCTCTCTCTCTCTCTCTCTCTCTCTCTCTCTCTCTCTCTCTCTCTCTCTCTCTCTCTCTTATTCTCTCTTTACAGCCACCTTTGGTTCAGGCAGTGTTCTATGGGGATGCAGATGAAGTGAGGTCGTTGCTCTACAAGAAAGAGGATGTCAACAGCACAGTAAGTACAGTGTACACATCTACACATGTACCAGTCCACAAATGGCATACAACCATACATGTATATCAGCCTCAACCTCAACTGAATCCCATTTATTAACCTCATTTCAGTTTCCTATCAAGATATATCCTGCCCATTTTGTTGTACATTCAGCAGTACTCTACTCTAGTCTTGTCTCCAGGATTAAAGACATTAAATTTGAAATCACGATAGGTACAGTACATCAGGGTCAAGTATTAACAAGACTAAATATCTTCTCCTGTTCCATTCTATGATCTGTAGAATAACTAGATACCAAAAAAAAAAGTACTGGTACTAAAACCAGAACTGTTTATGACACTATGCAGTTGACTTAGAGTGTGAACTAGAAATGTCCAACAGCTTTGAAGGTAGGCTAACTAAATGACATATTTTTGAGCTACTATTGGGACTGTCAGTATGCAATGGAGAATGGACAGTCAGCCTACTATAATGGTATTGCTCATGGAGTCCTTGTGGTCAGCAGTGAAGATTGTGCAAAGACATACATACTGTCAACTGTCATATTTGTTTCATTGTGCACAAAGATGTTTTTAGACTTTATGTACCCCACTATCCCATTCCACATAAAAGAAAAACGTACACAAACAAATAGAAGTCACAATGTGGCATACCAGTACCTTGATATGAGAAGCTTAAATACAAGTACATGTAGTTTTCATTGTTTGGTTATTTGTATCGCTCATGGCAACTCATTTCATATTAGCATTCAAGTTGAGGGATCCCAAGTTCAATTTCTTGTAAAGATAAAGAAAAAGATAGAAAGAAGGGGTGGGGACAGGAGAAATTCAAGAGAGAGAGAGAGAGAGGGGACATGAGTAAGAGAGAGAGAGAGAGAGAGGAAGAGAGAGAGAGAGAGAGAGAGAGAGAGAGGGTAAGAGAGAGAGAGACAGAGGGGGGGGGGTGGGGTGGGGTTGGAAAACAAAAGAGAGAAAGAGAGAAAACGAGGGACTTCGTACTTTATAGGTTTCTATTCATAGAATTTTCTGAGTTGATCGTTAGGTACAAACAAATCACATTTTTGACAGGCTTGTTTATACTCGGGGAAGCGGAGATATTCTGCTATTTAAAACAGTTTATTATGTTTGCCTAAGACCATCCACCGTGTCCTTTGCAAGTTTGGAGTATGATTCATGGAAGGTGTGTTCCTGTCATACTCTGTCATGTAGAGGCACATGCTTCCATTTCAATTAGCACTGATGCATATTCAGTTTTGTTTCATTGCACTTAGACATGAATCACAACAAAAGTTCAATTCATTATGATGCAGGAAATAGCAAAAGGTCATATGAAATTCTCAGACTTCACATCATCATGCAGTTTATTGTGTATTACAATTCTCCCTATTGCATATAGCCGATATCAAGTGATATTGCCTCGCGTTACCGATATCTGATCGATTGCTCTTGGGATGTATACTTCCGGTAAGAGTTTGGTACGTATTCAGTTCTCGCAATAATGCGCAGAATCTGTAATTTCGACCCTTGAAAACCTTGTAATATTAAAATGGAAGGGTTGTTACATGGACAGAGGACTTGAAAAAACTACTACCAATCACGGCGATGTTTTTGTCTACCTCAACATTGATTGTGGATGGACTAATGAAAGAATGAAAAGACACAAGGAAGACGATGGCTATAGAATGCTCGTGAACCGGAAGTTCATATCCCAAGAATTAAAGGTAAAAAAATTAGAGCGCCTCACCCGTTCAGATTCGGAGAGCTATATGTGATAGGGAGAATTGAAACCTCACTAACTGACGTGCCTCAGAAATATTAGTATTAGTTTTGCAGTAGTAAGAACAGGGCTTTTGATAATCAGAGGATTGTACTCTGCATTGTGCAGTGTGCATGTACAGTCCTAAAAAGTATGGTATGAACAGGGCTTTTGATACTCAGAGGATTGTACTCTACATTGTGCAATGTACATGTACAGTACTAAAAAGTATGGTGTGAACAGGGCTTTTGATACTCAGAGGATTGTACTCTGCATTGTGCGGAGTGCATGTATAGTACTAAAAAGTATGGTGTGAACAGGGCTTTTGATACTCAGAGGATTGTACTCTGCATTGTGCGGTGTGCATGTACAGTACTAAAAAGTATGGTGTGAACAGGGCTTTTGATACTCAGAGGATTGTACTCTGCATTGTGCGGTGTGCATGTACAGTACTAAAAAGTATGGTGTGAACAGGGCTTTTGATACTCAGAGGATTGTACTCTGCATTGTGCGGTGTGCATGTACAGTACTGAAAAGTATGGTATGAACAGGACTTTTGATACTCAGAGGATTGTACTCTACATTGTGCGGTGTGCATGTACAGTACTGAAAAGTATGGTATGAACAGGACTTTTGATACTCAGAGGATTTTACTCTGCATTGTGCGGTGTGCATGTACAGTACTAAAAAGTATGGTATGAACAGGGCTTTTGATACTCCGGGGATTGTACTGTGCATTGCGTAATGTACCTACAAAGTACAGCATTAAAATATATGGTATGAACAGGGCTTTTGATACTCAGAGGATTGTACCCTGCATTGTGCGGTGTGCATGTACAGTGCTAAAAAGTATGGTATGAACAGGGCTTTTGATACTCCGGGAATTGTACTGTGCGTTGTGTAGTGTGCCTACAAAGTGCAGTATTAAAATATACGGTATGAACAGGACTTTTGATACTCTGGTGACTGTACTGTATATTGTGCAATGTGCACACAGTGTGAACGGATCTTTAGTTTTTATAATGTGTGGGGGATCAGAGAGAAGTACACATGAATGAGCTGTGGGTGGGTGTAAGGTTATTCACAGGGCAAACGATGTGTGAAGCAACTCCATTTGTTACAGTTACTACTGTGCATGGAATTTGAATGTATGATCAACAAGACCTTTATTTTTTTGAACTCGTTGATTGAACTTTGTACCTAGCTTGGCTTTCAGGCTGTGTGGCAATGTTTTTTTTTTTTTTGTGCTGTTTATGAGGAGATTACAACAAACTGTACTCTACTTGAACTTGGGTCGTGCTTCGATGCTATTAGTGTTGAAAAATACTTTTGACACTTTTGACTAATTAAAATAACGTTATAACTCAAATCAAGCTGAAATTTGAAAATAATAATTATTCTAGTAATGTTCCTTTAAATATTTAATGAGATGTTCACTTTTTTTTCTTCAAATTGGGACATTGTGTTTCAGATCACTAATTCAGAACACAGACATGCCACCAGTAGATGTATCTAATGCATCATACATGTAAACCCACAAAGGCTTTTTCTGCCAGAAGCATCATGCATTATTAATGACACTGTAATGGAAGTTGATAGTGGATTAACAGGAATACTGTTTACTACACTATGTATAATTGTAGTTGGTGTCCATGTATGATTGTTTTATTTCATGGCAGCTGATAATGAAGCATGTACACATGTAGGTCAATTGTGACAGAGTCCATTGACATGAAGATAGTGACAATTTACAGAGTCAATCAAAGTACATTTTTGTGTGCATATTCCATACAGTACTACACACTGGGTACATAATGATTTTTCTATGCAAATATTAGGTACAGTATTGTGTGGTTCATAGCACACATACAGTATTTGTGACATATTCCAAAATGCATTTCCTATTTCCTCCTTCATTTATCTTGTCTTTTTACATGTAAATGTCTGTGAACCTAGAGTATCTGTTCCTTTTTGTAGAAGGCATTGTTTGGATATGATCTTGACCAAAATATATCTGTTCCATGAGTAAATTGATGAATTCTTGAGACAAACAACATTTTGCAGGAGGTACTTGTAAAATGTGTTCATGATGAATGTACAATGTGCTGTATGGACTGCAGTGCTTAGAATCAATGGCAGTATGTATATCATGTTCTGGTAAATATCCTACATTGTACATGTGAGTTGCTAGGAAGGTCCATGTACATGTAAACATGTACAAACAAAGTTTATGAATTGGGTTCTGAAATGTCCATGTAGTCAGTTGCCTTTTCAAATCAGTCCCCATCTTTTACCCCATTGGAGATGATTCATTTCCATTCTATAAGGACCTAAATCCACTTTATGAGTGATCTTTGGAGCAAATTCGTACTAGTTTGTGTGTAGCCACACCTACTCTACATGTCATGAAAAAAAGGATATTGTGTTCACACAATGCTTTATTAACAATTATGCAATGGCATGTTACTGTACATGTTAAATCTACGGCTGGATGACATGCTATTTAAGGGGTTACTAAATTAGACAAATAAGTTTCCACTAATCTATGTAAAATTATCCACTAAAAACGATTTTCACATTCGTTTGCCGCAATAAAGTCTCATTTTGACAAAAATTTGAAAAAAACGCATGCCTCCAGTGACATCAGAAAAGTCAAAATGCCATAAATGCCAACGCGTGAAAAAAAGGTTTTATTCACGCCATTCAAACAATACGTTACCAATGGGAACCCCAAAGCTTGTCTGAGGTTTGTCCGAGTAGCAACAACTGATAGATTCAAAGTGCATTCCATTGAATCTAAATGACAAAATACAAGTGAATGCAATAATGTGCAGTTACTACGCAGTTAGGGAGAAAGTCGTGAATACATTACGAAAATGGTCTATTGTTAACTTCCGTACAATCTATGGCATTTTGACTTCTCTGACATCACTGGAGGCGTGCGTTTTTTCAAATTTTCGTCAAAATGAGACTTTATTGCGGCAAACAAATGTTAAATTCGTTTTTAGTGGATAATTTTACATAGGTTAGTGGGAACTTATTTTTCTAATTTAGTAACCCTTTAAATCAGTGAGTTTCTAATGAGACATTGCTTTTAAAATCCAGTTACTAGCTACAGACTAGTATGTCGGTCCTTTTGTAGGGGCAGCATATTTCACATTTCTCAATGCCAAAGTTATCAATTATCCTTGGCCTGTCTATGATGTAGGGGGACTGGTAGAATATGTATGGTATGGAAGGGGAGGATTTTAATTTATATTGGACAGCTGCCCGGGGATATTAAAAGATGATCGTGGCTAGCTGTCTGCCGTGGTGCTGGTCAGATCAGATTAAAGGTAATGGATAGGAGGGGAACAGATTGCAAGCCAGGACAGTACTCAACAGTAGAACCATTCTTGTTTGATTCCAGGATAATGTGAATAAATAGTTTTAAAAATGATTTTCCATTTTCAATTCAATTCTTTATTCATTGAAAAAAGTAAGCAATTGTCATGAACATTTGATTTAAAGTACATTCAATGTATCACCAATAATAAAAGCATTCTTGTTTGATTCCAGGATAATGTGAAGAAATAGTCTTAACAATGATTTTCAATTTTCAATTCAATTCTTTATTTGTCGAAAAAAAGTAAGCAATTGTCATGAACATTTGATTTAAGGTACATTTACTGTATCACCAGAAAGCTGATGGCTTGTAGTTTTTTTTTATTTTATTTAATTATACAAGTACATTTTGTTCATAAATAAAATAAGTAATGGACTGTTCTACTATTACTTTGTGTATGCACATGTAGATTAAATTAGTGTTCAAAAGAAAAATGAAAGTTTCCCAGTACATGTACATGAACATATATTCACAACTGAAATTAGAAATGGATGGCACCAGCCAAGTAGCATTAGTGCATAAAAGAAAAATTAAATGGTAAATGTACAGTATACATGTACTGCAATAATTTAACATATTAATACATGTAGTTCGTCCAGATGTGTGGTGTTCATAAAGGAAGGAAGCTGTACTTGTTTACTTATATAGAGATACATGAAGAGAGAGAGAGAGAGAGAGGGGGGGGGGGTGAGAAAGAGGGAAAGGGAAGAGAGAAATAGGGAAAATGAAAAATGAAAGGGGTTTGTGTGTGTGTGTATGTGTGTGTTTAAGAGAGAGAAAGAGAGCGAGAGAGAGAGAGAGAGAGAGAGAGAGAGAGAGAGAGAGAGAGAGAGGGGGGGGGGGGGGGAGGGGGAGGGGGAGGGAGAGAGAATGGACATTGAGGGAATGAGGATGGATGCGTTGTTGAGGGCAGGTCAGACAAACTGCTATTCTATGGGATTTGTATGCACTGCTTGTGCCAAAATGCACTAATGGTGCATTTATAAGTTAATCTGATTAAAATCATTATTCCCCCCCCCCCTCTTTCTAACTAGGACATCGAGCGGCGGACCCCGATCCATGCTGCAGCCTATCGTGGGGAGGCCGAGATTGTCGATTTATTGGCAGAATGCGGTAAGTCTTAGTAAGCAGAGAAAATGTGAACATGATTGTAAAGTGAAACATAGTTTATGTGTTCTTTGATTTTTGGTAAAAATGATTACAAATTGAGTAAAAGCTTCTCATATTTTGTTTTCAGCAGGGGAACAATTCAGCTGATGTGATATATTAATTTTTATGTCATATTTTGAACAATTTTAGGAAATTCATATCCTCAATAGAGGAAAAAGATAAATAAATGTATATGAAGTCAATGGGTCCATGCAAGTAGGAGTCTACCCAAAAATTGTTGCGTCAGTGTACGCTCGACAGAGCATTGCTTTTAATGGCATTGTAACAAATGAAGATAGATCGCTGCTGCCCCGTTAATATGTCAAATTCAATTGGAAATAGGTTTCTTTTATTTGCGTTATAAAGGGCTTCAAGCGATGAGAAATTACCTGAGGAATATACTTTCCTGGTGTATGGAAATATAGCAATAGAGCGGCGGTTCATTCTACATGTGCATCAGGGAGATGTTGCTACTGTATATCTGAATGTTGATGTGTGCACAATCAATAGAATTCCATGTTCATTGATGGAGATGGAGATGTGGTATGCACCCACGTCTCAAGTCTGTGGGTTTCTTATGACTGTGTCAGACTCGTGGGCGAATATCTCCGGAATGCTGAAGTACTCTGTTGATCATATAACAACTTGACAATTCAAATAAATATCATGCAGCGTGTGTTCGACATTTTCAAAAGTGAAATGTCATCCATTAACACTTCTCGTCGGGTAGGAGCAATATGTAAATTACTCATGTTCTTCATTTTGATAATTTGTACATTTGTTGGTAAATGTTGATTCATCTTAACTATGTACAGTTTACGTGTAGCTGATCTTTGTATCAAAGCTGAAAATATATTTGTATGACTTTTACAAAAATTGGGAAATCGAAATCCCTGACTGGCTAAAGGACACTGATTTGAGTAAAAAAAAAATGAACAAAATTAACCAATTACATGTATGTCCTCTTTCTCCAAATGCATCTCAAATTTAAATAGATTTGGTACAAGAGTGTATTAAAAAGTCAAATTGCTGAAATACCAATGAACTTTGCCAAAATTTGTTAAAAATGGCCTCCAAATTATATTTCTAACAAAACCTATAAATTCAATGTCTCCGTTCAACCCAATGCAGTGCAACAGTGGGTGGATTACACTTCATGGAGATAGATAAATTAAATTTGAGGTAAATCATTCACATGATCAAAGTGAATGAACTTTGACAATAAGTAGGAATTCAATGGTCTGATTTTACCCAAATATTTTTTTGAACAAAAGAGATTGTTTAAATTGCATATAAAAGGCATATACAGGGGATGCAAAAAAGTGATACTTCTTAAAATATCAGGCTATTGATTTCATAAGACATAAATGCATGCGTGAGTTCATACCCATGTTTTTTTCACAGTTTTTACATGTTTTTTCTTAAAGCATGTTTTATTGTGGCTTCCTTACCCATATTCTTGGAGATGGTAATTGATCTGCAGAATTTATTGCACTGGTACATGTTGTGTATTCATCAAACCTAAGCTTTCACCTTATTTTTAACTTCTTTCCCCCTTTCCCATTTCTGTGCCACCTCCCTGAAAATTGAGAGCATATATGCAATTAACCCTCTACTTCCTGCAAGCCTCGTTCATCATCCAGGAGTTTTTGTGTTTTTTATTTGACAGGTGCTCGAGTGAACACCAAGGACAGCAGATGGCTTACTCCGCTCCATCGGGCTGTGGCGTCAAAGAGTCTGGTAAGTTAAGACTAGCAAAAGAGTAGCCCAGGTACTACATGTAGGCTGTGAGGTGCATGGACACAACCCAGTATGTCAACAACTATGTCTGGTAACACAGACTACGCCCTAATGACGTCATACATGTAGCTCCTCTGGCTTCGAGGATGGGATCATTGCATAGTCTGTGTTACCAGACATAGTTGTTGACATACTGAGTTGTGTCCATGCACCTCACAGCCCAGTATCTAGCGAGAATGTGATCACTGCATAGTCTTTGTTACCAGAGACTGGGTTGTGTCCATGCACCTCACAGCCTCGTACCTAGGCTAGCAACAGAGATGGATGGCTTCTCAAGCTGCATTCACATGCAGGGATTTGCCTCTGTACAGGAAGACTGAGAGGAAGAGGGAGGAAGAGAAGATTGGTTTATAAGCAGTTTGAAAGATGTTCTTACCCCTTATTATATTACTGCACCACACACCAGAGCTTTGCCTAAGCTCCGATCCCAATATTCTCTCGGAAGGAAGAATATGAAGGAGACTATGGGAGATGTAGGACAGAATTCACATTGGAGTATTAGACGACAGTTTTACCCAAATTTCATGTGCTTGATTTAGTGCATACACTTGAAAACGGTCCAAAAATGAGCGTGCGTTTGGTGTAAGGGTGCTAAATCCATTGTAACTATGGTTCAGATTATGGTTTATTTAAATCCATTTGATTAAACCGCTGTCTAAACTAGTGTTTAGCACCCTACGCTAAACATGCACAATCATTATTGAATCTTTTTCAAATACGCACATGCATCTGATACCTTTGTGAATTCAGGCCATAGTGTTTGATTAATTAGCAATTAAAAAAAATAAAATGGGGGGGGGGGGGGGGGAGGTTGATGAAGCAGGAAGACATTGTACAGCGATTGGCTCAGCAAAGTTTGAAAGCCATACGTAACCCCTTTATGCTGCACTGCACCGCACGCCAGACCTACACACATGTACACCTACACGTAGTCCTCCGTCCCGGCATTAACGCGTTTGTGGTTACGACCCGGCGCGGCGGTTTGCGAGATCTGCGTGATTACCCCTCGACAGTCTGGCTGTAATCAGGAGGGAAATGAGTCACGGGACACAGCCAGCCTGCCTGCCCTGTCCTCATCTCCTCACTGCTCAGCCCGGGCCGGGTTGAGAGGGAAGCAGCGCTCTATTAAACCTTCCTGAATACCAGCCCTCTATAACCCCGTTCATATACACCACCTATCCGCAAAATAAGCCCAAACTCTTTCGCTGATGCATTACCGATAGCTGCGTATACGAATGGGAATCACTCAAATAATGCGGTATTTGCTTCCTTCTTTCTTCCGCTTATGTTGCTGGTATCTTATGGATAGAGACCTAGTGATGATGCTGCAATATTGCGTTAACCGAATCATATAAGCTGCATCTGCCAATGTGCCGCCTTGTGCATCGCGCTCTGGCTAATCGCACTGTTCGCATGGCTATTAGCGGAACATGTCAGGGGTGTGGAGAATGTCCAGCTGTTCTACACACCGCAACATTATGTTTTTTTCGGTGTATATGAACGGTGTTTTCAGAGGCTCATTGGAAACTTCCTTACTGACGTGCATCGGTAATAATAGCGGTATTATCATGATTATGGGTATATGAACGGGGCTTCTGTCAATCAGTTTAGTCTGGGTAATTTGATGGGGTGTCTGTTCCATGCATACAGGATGTGCATGTATGCCAATAACAGCAGCTCAAGTTAGTGCACGGTATTCTGAAAGGGTCATGACCAAAAAAAGCGTACATCCCTTCTACAGGCAAAATAAAACTCGGTCAAACGTTGCATTATCCATAAGTTTGACATATATTCATATGTACAAATGAAGCCACAGTTTGTGAAACTGATTTCTTTATAGTTTTCTGCTCAGTTCAGTTCAAAGTACCAAGTGCAGATGCATTTATACATTTAATCTTTTCGATTCTCTACATGAATAGTACCTTATCACAATGCTGGCAATTAAAGGCCTAGGTAAAAGTACTGATGTGATCAAGTTGCTCAGTATATGGTGTTCAAAAGCATCTATAAATACTAGACAGACATGCCCCAAATCCAGATTTGCACAATTCCATTTTTATAGGCCTGCATAAGTGATACACACAAGCTATGTTTAAGCCAAAAATTATGCCATTTTTCATGTGAGGTATAATATTTCCTTGATTTATGTTTGAATTCATATCCTAGTGCACATGGCAATCCTTTCTTGTTTGTTTATATAAAACATTTACATCATCTCAAAATGAATACATGTAGTGTGTAATGATCAATGCAATCAGTATGTTCTTTTGTTTTTGCTTGACTCAGAGCACTGTCGGGGTTATTCTGAAACCCAATTATTATTTTGTATGGTTTTGTTAAATCTGTTCGATATCGTTTCTAGGCTAAATAGCCTTCAGCCTTGCCATTAAGAGACAATCTCTCTACCGATTGAGCCACTGAAATGCAATGCACATACATGAATATATGTAGTTATAGATGAAACGCTCATGAGCACACTATGTTTCTACTCCACTCAGACCACTGTGAGGGTCCTGCTGAAACACAATGCAGACATCAACGCCAGGGACAAGAACTGGCAGACGCCCCTGCACGTGGCTGCGGCAAACAGCGCAGTGGACATTGCTGGTATGCTGATACCGCTGCTCTCCACGGTCAACGTGACTGACCGGGCGGGGCGCACCAGTCTGCACCATGCAGCTTTCAACGGGCATGTCGAGGTGAAGATCACGATCAGGGCGTATCGGTTTTCAACATTGTAACTTTCAATTGAACTGTCATGTTTGCACCTGTTGCCATAGTAATTACCATTGATGGTTAGTGACTGTAATTGATATGCAGCATGGCCTCATACTTTGTAAACCTTCTCATCCTCGACTTCTGTATTTGCCTATTCATGTTCCTCCCATTCTTGCTGATCTTCTTATTTTTCTTATTTTTCCCATGATTATCCTCTCTTTCTTCCCCCATCTTACCCTTCCTTTCGTTTCCCTTCTTTCCCTTCTTTCTCTTCTTTCACTTTCTCCTCTTACTCCCTCTCTTTTTCAATTTCATCCACTCATTCATCCACCTCATCCTCTCTCCCTCCTCACATCCTCTCCCTTTTCTTTACCTGCATCCCCCTCTTCCTCTTCCACTTCTTCTTCCTTGTCCTCGTTTCAAATTTGAAAGATGAATTCTGATTGGCTACTCGTCAATCTTTTGAACAAAAAGCGCATGCAACGATGATGTTGATTGGCCATTACCATTTTGCGATTGATTGACGTTCTGCATCTTGTTCTCTGCGTTTGTTTTATAGATGGTGAGACTGCTGATCTCCAAGGGGGGCACCATCAACGCTCAGGATAAGAAAGAGAGGAGACCGCTTCACTGGGCATCCTATATGGGTAAGTAGAAGCAACTAAATAGTCAAGACGCATAGATGAGTTCTTCTTCCCTTTATGATCCTCCACTTTCCTCCTTCCACAAATACCAGGGTGAAGACGTAAGTCAGTCGAGAGATGCCAACCGTTTTAGTTTGTGCTGTATTTGTAATTTTTTTTTCACTCAAAATGCAGCAAAATACGTGAGTAGTGGTTTAATATCACTACCATCTTCACTGAAAATACATCAAAATATGTGAGAAGTTGTTTAATATCACCACCATCTTCATATACAGTAAAATATGTGAGCAATGGTTTAATATCACCACCATCTTCATATTCAGTAAAATATGTGAGCAATGGTTTAATATTACCACCATATTCATGTACAGCAAAATATGTGAGCAGTGGTTTAATATCACTACCATCTGCACTCAAAATACAGCAAAATATGTGAGCAGTGGTTTAATATTACTACCATCTTCACTCAAAATACATCAAAATATGTGAGCAATGGTTTAATATTACCACCATCTTCACTCAAATACATCAAAATATGTGAGCAGTGGTTTAATATTACCACCATCTTCACTCAAATACATCAAAATATGTGAGCAATGGTTTAATATTACCACCATCTTCACTCAAAATACAGCAAAATATGTGAGCAGTGGTTTAATATCACCACCATCTTCATATACAGCAAAATATGTGAGCAGTGGTTTAATATTACCACTATCTTCATATACATCAAAATATGTGAGCAATGGTTTAATATTACCACCATCTTCACTCAAAATACATCAAAATATGTGAGCAGTGATTTGATATCACCGCCATCTTCATACACAGCAAAATATGTGAGCAGTGGTTTAATATTACCACTATCTTCATATACATCAAAATATGTGAGCAATGGTTTAATACTACCACCATCTTCTCGTCTGAACAGGGCACGTTGATGTGGTGCAGCTGCTGATTGAGAACGATGCAGACATCAGCTGCCGGGACCGGAGCCTCTTCACACCACTCCACGCCGCCGCGGCCAGTGGACAGGTCAGCGTGGTGCGCATTCTCCTGGAGCATGGCGCCAAGGTATGTCCGCTCTTTCAAATCAACCTTATCTCACCCCAAGCAAATGCTTCTCAATATCAGAACCCACCCATCGGTTCAATTCTGTGGTATACAGTGACCCCCCCAAAAAAATAATAATATTGCTCCCATCAAAATGTGATGATACAATTTTACCTATGTGAATGTTATTTATTATTGTTTTTGTTATCTTTTTGGTGTACAATTATTGCAAAATTGAGTATTATCTCTCTTCAGTTGTTTTGTCTATGTGAAAATGTAATTATTTAATCTTTTTCAAGACTGGGTGGCCCTTTTTACAAAAGTCATGAAATTTGGCATGGATTATTAGTAAACCCTAATAATAACATGCATGAAATCTCAGTCATAGCTTAATGAATATTTCCAGGATAAGTGAAAAATACTATCCTTGCTTCCGTTTGGTACGCCCCAATCATTGTCTACATTCAGATACTGTATTGCAGCAGCCACTGCATTACTACAGACAATCACTGACCTCTGACCGCACAACTTTGGTGGAGAACTGTG
Organism: Arbacia lixula; assembly: GCA_963669155.1. NCBI lineage: Eukaryota > Metazoa > Echinodermata > Echinoidea > Arbacioida > Arbaciidae > Arbacia > Arbacia lixula. Next base: position 17,660,567 of record OZ022589.1, read on the forward strand.
CTGTGTGCTGATTGCGGTCTTGGTCTTTAGGCTACAGGAACCGCTTGAAATCTTCAGATCACTTTAATTAAGCTCAAAGTCTCTTCCCAGTACTATTAAAAGGATAGTTCACTCTAACTTTTTGTGGGATCAATAAAAGGAGACACATGAAAGAAACATATTAGTGAAGGTTTGATGAAAATCCGTCATAGGATGAGGAAGTTATAATCTTTTAAAGTTTTGATTTTGTAACGTCACATGCGAGGTGCTCTTCCATATGTTGCGTACAATTTTTTTTTAAAAATGTGCATTTTCTCAAAACGATATGTATCCTTTTACCTGTGTATATGATACATCATTAGAAATATGTTTGTACACATATGCCTGTAAGGAAAAAATAAATATTCTGTTGTTAAAAACAGAAATAGAGCAATTTATGGAATTATTCTGTACACAACATATGGAGAGCACCTCGCACGTGACGTCACAAAATCAAAACTTTAAAATCTAGTAACCTTCCTTTCCTTTGACCGATTTTCGTCAACCTTTACTAATATGTTTCTGTTATGTGTCTTCTTTTAATGAAGCAAACATAATTTCAGGGTGAATTTAATCGTTTAATCGTTTTATGCTCAAAGCCTCTCTCCAGTGCTATTAGCGGAGTAGCAACACCTGAAAGATTCAGGGTGCGATCTGCCCATTTAAACTGAACCACTAGATACAGGTGAATTCAATCATGTGTTAGTGAGGGAGAAAGTTGTGAATACATTTACGAAAACCCCTAATTGTGGTGAATACATAATGTGTTTCCCCTCCATGTTCAGGTTGATATGCCCAATGCCTGTGGTAACACCCCTCTTCACATAGCCAGCCTGAATGGGAATGATCTGGTGCTGAGGGAGCTGATCCAGCATCACGCAGAGGTCAACATCCTCAACAACAAAGGCCAGGTCAGAAGGGCATTCCCCCCTTAGCCCCGTTCGTATACCGTAATGCTGCAATATTACCGATGCACATCGGTGAACAAGGTTCCAACAAGTCTCTTGAAACACTGTTCATATGCACACAAAAAAGCTGTAATATCGCTGTGTTTTGGATACGGTGGACTCTCCTCCCACACCCCTAGAGAGCATGTTACATGTAATGATGGCCCAAATGACATGTCAGTGCGTCGTATGGCTATTTTGCTAACAGTTTGTAAGATTTGCTTACTGCAATATTACAGTTTTCCCTTGGTCTCAAGCTGCAAAATAGCAGCAAAATAACAGCAAAATAGCAGGAACAAAGGAGGAAGCAAATACCGCATTATTTGAGTGTCTCTCGTTGATACAGCTATTGCGAAGGCATCTATAACATTGCCGCAAATGTTGCGTTATTTTTGAGGATAGGTGGAGTGTATGAACTGGGTTTTAAGAGTGCATCACAAAGTATGCTGCTGTATAGGACATCGGATGATATGTCATGATATGTATGGTATATGAATATATGGACAGTGAAACAAATTGGGTCAAATTCATGAAGGAGTTTTACATTTAGACCACAGTTTTTAGCAAAAGTGTGCTTGATTTAGTTTGAACATTCCCAAAGGTCCAAAAATGAACGTTGGCGTTTTGCGCTGGGTGCTAATTTAACGCAAATATAGTACTAAACCTGGACTTACTTTTTGTGACGCCAAATAAAACAACATGAAAGATTATTATTGATTCAATATCATTGATTTTTTCCTCAGAATCACTTTACTTTTAGTTTGTCCCTATAATAATGATGGAGAATAATTTAAATCACCCACTGTTATTTTTCTGTGATGAAAATTAATGATTTTGTGATTTTAGTATAGTTTAGTACGTAGTCTAAGTTAAACTTCTGTTGTGAATATGGGCTAAATAGTTGATCCCCCCCCCCCTTACCTCGACTCTACAGACGCCCCTGCACCTTGCGGCCGTGTCGCCCCATGGGGGCATGTGTCTGGAGTTCCTGCTGGGCAGGGGGGCGGAGGCCAACATTCAGTGCAAGGATGGCCGCACCCCCCTGCACATGATCGCCCTCCAGGGCCACTACCCCAGAGCAGAGAGCCTTATAGAGAGAGGTAAGTCACAAAAGGGGGGCACTCACTACCCAATTCAGCTCCTCCTTGTGCATGATAAATATATGAAGGGGTGTACGTTCAATTCCCCTCTTAAATGTATTAAGGGCAAATGCATTTAAGAGGGGAAAAGGGAAAACAAGAACATTGATACACAAATACACCATTAGGCACACCCACCCCCCCCCCCCCCCCTCTCAAGAGAAAAGAAAACATGAATTTGTACAGTTACACCATAGTGCATACACGCACACCCCCTTCCCCTTAAATACATTTATATACACCAGAAATATAGGAAAAAGTGCAAACAAAAATTCAATTTGATCGAAAAGTATGGGCACTACCTGCAGATGGATTGCCTCATTTGACAGAGTATTTAAGCAAGGGAATACTGATTAAGCCTTATCATGCCAAGGAGGGTGCCATTAGGGCCCCTTTTGTACATTTTGCATGATAAGTTTGAAACGCATGATTCCATTACTCGCGCAACATCTGAGACTGACAATGGTGATGAGTAGGTGAACCATTGCGGTGCCTCATCATTTTCGTGGGACGACATCATACCAAAGTTGGCTCCTATTTGTGATTTGCGTAGAAATCCAATTGAAAGTAATTTTCTTTTATAGAATTCACAAAAACGTAATGTTCTGATTTCAATTTCAATTTTCAATTTTATTCATATTTCTGTTCAATACATGTAAAATAAAAGCAATAATACATCAGCATAGTCAGTCTTTGACATAAACAAAACTAGTATAATGATGCAAAATATTACATAATGGTCAATATCAAACATACAGTGGATATAGGTAAAGAAATATGAATGGGGCCTATTTAAAGCAAGCTTCTAAATCGTATAGACCCCAAAATAATGTGGATTAAAAGAACACTTCGGAGTACGGATAAACAAATTGACCAAAGAAATTAACAAAAGAAATCATAAACAACTCAAGAAACAGCATGAAAACAAATCGAGAACAAAAATCAAAAATCAAAATTAATTCAGCAATACAACAGAAAAGTGTGCGAGCGAGGAATAGACAAACAAAACCAAACAAATCAGGAGAAGTCAGGATGAAATACGATAATGCTCAAGCTTCTACGAAGGCAATTCGACTGTTGACTCAGTTGACTGATAGTTGCGATTCATTGATTTTGGTCTGTTCATAACTGAACAACGGTTTGTTATGAGTTCTTATCGAGTCCTATCCTATTCACTTCCATCATAGGTGATGGAATTTATGCCAAAACTTGTGACAGTCATGCTATCCTTACCAAGATCACTGGGTTATTACTAGACATGAAAAATGCCTGGCCTGATTCAAGTTAAGAGCTTTTATATTTCAAGAAATGGAGTATACCTCCCCCCCCCCCCCCCCTCACCTTACCCTACCAACCATTTTCTCGATCAATCAAGGAGAAATATTTTACACAAAACAGAAAAGGGCTCAAACACATGAATACGACCCATTCATCTTTTAAACCTGGGTGGACTGGTCTTTCCTTTCTACCAACACACCAAGCCATAGCTCAACATTATGAATGGGAAACAGATTGTATTCAATGTAGTATTACCGGGTGCAGCATCACGTGCATGTGTTATGACCAGCTTGAGGGGACGTGCATGGGTTATGGGAACGGACCCCCTTTCTCCCCCACCCCTTCGTTCCCCCCCCCCCCTCCCCTGCCCAATATCTAAATCACTGAACTAACAGGGCATCGTTGCATGTGGGGCATGACAGATAGTGAGCATGTTGTCGCCTGGGCCCTGTTCCGTATCACCTATCGTAACTCACACTCAATGGTAAACTTGCATGGAAACTGCCACAGAGCTCAGAGCGTTGCAGCTGTTGCAGTGAATCGTTGGTTCCAGTATTGCGAGAGCTTTATGCCCCATGGCAGCCCTGGTTGAAGCTGACATTGGATGATGGGAAAATTGGATAACCAAAGTAAATGTGATCTGCATATCTTTAAATGTTTTAAAGCATACAGATAATACAAACTGCCCTCATGTAAAGCACCATCTACATTCAGACTATTAAAAGGGTCTTCGCCATGCTTATTAGCTATCTTAGACCCATTGAATCAGGGAAAGGTGATTGGTTGGTTGGCTCAGAAGCTGTTCTGAATCAAGTAGCATTGTGTTATTCCTTTTTGCAAAAAAAAAAAAAAAATCCAAAATTGGTAAATAGAACTTTCATATCCATTTTGTGATGTATAAAGCTGAAAAGTGATGTAGAATCCAAATAAAGCATGAAAAAGTGTTATTTGTACACAGGCAGAGCCTCCAGGAAGAATAGTGCCAAGCTCACTGATAGGGCGACCCTAAATAAATAAATAAAAATTTAAAAAAAACAAAAAACATCCTGCTATGTGGTTTGACTCTCATGCATTCGTCTTCCAAAATGAATCACAAAATTCCAGTTATCCATACCATCTTCTACTTTTCAACATGACCATATCTCACCACAAAGCTGACGAGCACTGTCCCTGACAACATCATTGATCTGGGCCCTGTTGCATAAAACTTCCCATTGATGGTATCTTTGCTACCAGTGGCAATTTTTTAAGGAAACCTTGGATTTGATCGGCTGTGGAGTGGTGTTAAAATGCTAGTTACCATTAAGTGTAAGTTTTATGCAAAAGGGCCCTGAAAGGGTCGTTAAGATTGTGACGTAAGAAAACGGGTAAGCAACCCAACAAAAATCTATATGGAATTGTAAAGGCCATTGAAGTCCTTTTCAAGTTCCTCTTTACTGAGGGTTGTTCTCAAAGTTCAATAGTCGGATTAGATACGATACACTTCAGTGAAAAGTGCAACTCCATTCCAGTGTCAGCATGTTCAGTAAACGTAAGGGTAATATGTGGTGTGCAAATTCCTTGGGCTTTTTTTTTTTTTTTTTGGGGGGGGGATGTTTCACCAAGCTGTTCATAAGCTAAGAACGACTTTATGCAGGGCTGGTGACCCTTTCTTGCGCTAAATGAGATTCTCAATGATTTTGATTCACATCAGTGAAAGTTTAAGTCTAATCTTTGTAAATTATAATTTTTGTTTGTAACAAGTATTTGAATAAATAGTTCAATATTTGTCAAATTTGATTAGGATTGTTGGAAATTAACTCCCATTCTGTTAAAACAGGAACAGGTTGTGGAAGAATCTCGTTTAGCACAAGAACAGCGTAAAGTACTTCTTAGCTTAAGAACAGCTTGGTGAAACACCCCCTGCATTGTTGTATAGAATACAGTCCCAGTATTGAGTTTATATATCCTGTTGCTCTTACTGGACATTCCAATACAGGAATCACAAATATGGTGAATGTTTTTGCACTTTTTACTGAAATGTACTGTATATCACAAAAAAGAAGGTAGTTAGGTATGATGGTTTATGAATATGTTATGAATATGTTATGCAATACGTCAAATGTAACTCCATTCAATTCAATTTGATTCATTACAAATCAAAGCACATTAATAAATTCATCTTGTGTACACCGCGACATACATTGCTGTACATCTAAAGCGTTGAATTACATCACATTATGTGTCATGTGTTGTGGTTTATGTCTGTGCTCCCTACCCTTCTCTCATGTCCTAAACTTCTATCTCTTAATCTTAACATGCTATTGTTTTGTAATTTATAAACATTTTTGCAGATCTAATGTTTTGTGATAATTCTTCCGCCACTGTTATTTTGTGGACACATTTTTAGAGTTAGTTTTTGATGTAATCGTGTATGCAAATTTGTTGGAATTTCACATCAAAGATTTTAAATTGACAGAAAATTACTTGATACAAACATGAATGATAACACGAAATGCTATGCTCTACAGAACAGCATAACAAGCAGTAATTGATTATTTCTAAAAACAAAAATCAAAGTTATAAATCTACCAAATTTGTATTGTGCACTGACAAATACAAAGCTAAAACGCAGCAGGAAAGTAAGCATCAGTTGGACAATTATTTTATTTTTTTGTTGGTCTTGCAATTGAATGAGGATTATAAATTTAGGAATAGATGTTCAATGGCACTTTGAAGAGCAGACATCAAATAACTTATTAATAATTATACATGTATGCACTTTAAATTTTCCAGTTTTTTGCTTGATACATGTGATTCTGTTCAGACGTGTGTACTTCAACAAATTTGCATACATTTCTGTTACTTGCATTTTGTTCTCTCTCTAATAACACTAATCTTTTCCGTTCCTCTCTGTAGTGGTTCAGCTTCTTTTAGATGCTGGTAAGTATTTGAATTTACACCACGTTCCTTGTATTCAAGACGCAATTAACCCTCATTCATGGGATATAACGAGTCTAATTTTATTGGCAATACTAGATTAATTGAAAAGGGGACTAGTCATAGGAATAATCAATGTTTTGTGTGTTCTAAAAGCTTTGATTTGACTAACATTAGTATTATTTTTGCCACAGAGAGAATGAAAGAGAGAGACCTCTAAAGACGGAAGGAAAATAAGATTGAACAATTATTCATTGAGATAAGAGACAGAAAAAAAGGGATATTGAGCTGGAAATATATTGAAAGATAGATATAATTGAGAGATAGAAAGAGGGAAAGAGAGAGAGAGAGAGAGAGAGACAGAGAGAGAGAGAGAGAGAGAGACAGAGAGAGAGAGAGAGAGAGTGAGAGAGAGAGAGAGAGAGAGAGAGAGAGAGAGAGCGAAAGAGAGAGAACGAAAGTGGGGGTAGGGGGGATAAGGTGAGAGATATACATGCAGGAAAGGAAACATAAAGAACAGGGGAGGGCAAACAGATAGAAGAGAGGGAGAGAGAGAGAGGGGTGGGGAAGAGGGAGGGAGAGAGAGATAGGGGAGAGAGAGGGTTTGAGAGAGAGAGAGAGAGAGAGAGAGAGGGAGAGAGAGAGAGATAGAAGGAGAGAAAGAGAGAGATGGGAGGATAGAGGAAGGAGGGATGACTGGGAGAGGCAGAAGAGGCAAATTGAGTGATACCTAAGGCATTGATTTCTTCTCTAATATTTGGTGAAAATATGATTGACTCTCATGACACTATCAAGTATATGATCCACTGAGAGGTGTCCCTTTTCCTGTAATATATATTCTATAACATCAAAAGAAGTATTTCCCTTTCACTTATTTCTTTGTTTCTCAGCAATTATATTATGTGTTATTTGCTATATATGGTGTGAATGTCTACCGTAGATTGTGTGTCTAATGTTCATTGTAAGATAGTTGCATGGAATTTAGATCTCTGTGTCTATCCCTCTGACCCATGCCATCCAACATCCTCCAAATGATCTCCACCCCTTTAAACCTTTAACATTCATGCTACCTTCTTATTCTCAACTACATGTATATACTTTTAACCAATCTTATATACTTACTGCCCATTTCTATTTCATTCATGAAGCTCAGAATTACATGTTATAACCAGCGTACTACGCAAATACATGTTATAAAGAATTAGAAAGGTGTTGCTGTCTAAGGTAAGGGATTGCAGTGGCATCTTAAAGACAGGATAGCCCTATTGCAGGTCAAAAGAAATATGTTTTTTAAAAGAAAGGCCGCAGTCCGATATTTTGCAGTGCATGCATTCAATGCCCACCGCCCAGTGCATCATGCACTGACGGGCAAATCGAATATAAATGTGGACTATCGTCGCAACTCGCTACGTTTCAAACGTAAACCTTTTCACTTTTCACTTTTCCTGAAACGGCTCGTGAAGCAATGACTGAGTTTTCATACACTATAACATTAGGGCATACTGCTAATTCCTGCTGAGTTTCATGACTTTTGCAAATGGGCATCATTGTCTTTGATTGATTTGAAAGATTTTAGAGGGTCACCTGTGATTCTGAAATCAAACATGACATAGACCTGCGATCATAGCAAAACCAACTCTACTATGATTACGGTCTCTGTCATCTTTACCTGTAGATCTGCTTTCCCTCAACATCAAACTTGAAGTAGAATTCATGTTGCCTGCTTTCTCTCTGTGCCGTCTTGCTGTGTGAATCACTACATCATTCCATTATTCCATCGTACCATATTTCCTTTTATAAGTGTACAGTGTAACATTTTCTCTTGTATGGGATTGTAGAGTAGTTCTTATTTAGTATAATGAATCAATCACCTAACTACTTATTATTTAAATCATTATTACATTTGTCATGCTTAGGTTGTATTCAGAAAATGCAGAATCATTTTGAAAACCATTCCAGTGTGTAAAATAGGGCTGGCCTGGTTTGATAATGGACTGCTAATATGCTATAAGAAATGCAGGCTGTAAATGGATAAAAGTCCATGATTTATTTATTTTTTATTTTTGAATAATGTTCTTCTTTATTAAAATTAATGTACAATGGCTTGCTTCCTGGACTTGGAGTTAAGAATCTCTTGATAATATCACATATTTTCTAAAGGGAGTATGAAGTTCAGATTTTGTGTAATGAACAATTGAACTGTATGAGTTGATCAATGCTGGTCTGTCTGATGTATTAATTCCTTGAGAGTTGTCTGTCACTGTTAAACAATGTGTTGTATATCATGTGGTACCCATTCACCATTTCTTTTCCTTAAAAATGTCATCTGTTCTTTTATTAAAGAGACATTCAGTTATGTTATGTGTTATTGGATTTACAAAAATGTTGAATTATTGTTTTAAACCAAAATTTAAAGTTTAATTTGATATTTGCTTCATGTGATAGAACACTCTGTATTTGATAATGGTGTCCAGTGTAGTGTTCATGATATGTTAACATGTAAACCTGGCCTGATTTTAATACTGCATGTACATGTACATACATATCAATATCAAGCTTTTCTACATTTCGCTCATGGCACAACTGCATATTTAGAAAAAAAAAGATGTAATTCCTATCAATTAATTCCAGTCAATATTCCTATATGTTGCCTGTTTCTGCATCTCGTGCATGTACTGTATGTGCTCCTTCTCTGCTTATTATTTATTTTGGTGCATATCTGGGCATTTTGTACTAATCGATTGAAACATTTACCTGTATGTGGAGTAAATAGACAATGTTACATGTAGTTTGAAATGCATGTAAACACGAAAAGACACATGCCCAAAAATACTGAATTACATGAACATGTAGAAGAAGTATGGCATGAAATCACAGCCCATAATTGATTATGTTGGCATTTTCAGGCCACTAATTTTGCTTTTTTTGTGTTAATTTGGAGATAAACAGTAGCATATAACTTCTGTATCAGCTGTTATTTTTGTGAATCGCTGTATGGGCACAAATCAAACAACATGCAAAAATATTAACATAATCTTGAACACATGTCCCTTGTGAAATCACTGTGCTCATGTATACACTCTAGGCTAGATGATATAGGCAGATAATATCTAGCTTGTGCATTGCATGATCGGGTATGGTCTTGTTTTGATTTAGATCAAGCAATATCTAGCTTGTGCATTGCATGGACATGTACATGTATGGTCTTGCTTAGTTGGGGTCCACTGTACGTGTAATTGTGATTATTTAAGATGATCCTGTTTAATAATGTACATGTACATGTACAAAGTGTTGGCTAAAGCGGTCACTGCATTTATGTACATGTAGATCTACTAGTATGAGTGTTGGTCATTGCATCATTTTGTATGTTTTATGAGAGACTGGTAGGTAACCCGCTCTCGTATTGTTACTTGTATGTGTTTGATGTAGGGGCCATGATTGACTGCGTGGACAATCAGGGCAACACACCACTCCACCTGGCAGCTCAACATGGCCACCAGGAACTCTTGGTCACACTGCTAGACCATGGAGCGGATCCCACAAGGTATGGACACAAGTCTTGACATGTTGTATCTATCTATCTGCAGAGCTGCCAACCGTTACGAAAAATTCGTATTTGTTACGAAAATCGGAGGCGAATACGAAAGTACGAAAGCGCATCATAAAAGTACGATTTCACGGCCAAATATTGTAACTCACAAAAAGGACAATAGTTGCCTCTCCACGAGCGTTTATGTGGCATGAAACAAATATTAAATACACGATGGTGACCAGTATTATAATAATATGTAAAGTAAAATGTTATGGTTAGCATTAATAAACTACCCCTAAGCATCGTAGAATAATTCAGCCAATCACGTAGCTCTTTCTGTAACACCTGATTGCCGACTTCATTCATGACACTCATTCCAATGGCAATACATGTACAATCAGCACACACTAGTTGGTCCCTCACAACATAGATACTTGTACCCTAATGAACAAATGAACCAGGCCAGCCTTTCCAGGCTAAAAAGGTTTAGAAATTCACCTCAAATTACTGCAAGATATGAAGAAACTGAAACCTGGAATATATGTGTATATCACTAGAATATCATTTATAGCGCATTAAAATCGTAGTCAGGTTGTTTTAATAACATTTTCATCACATTTGGAAAAAGAAAAAAACCCGAAAATTTATGATTTTTGAACCCCTACCGCTAGCCGAGTTCCCCCAGAACTCTGGGGAGGCAAGCTCCCAAGCTATGCTCATGTTCAAATTCCGCACACCTGTCCCTCACAACACAGATTTTAGCACCCTTTTGAAATAATGAACTAGGCCAGGCTAAAGATGAAGAGCTGAAAAAATGGCGAAATCTGCCTCAAATCACTGCAAGATAGGAAGAAACTGAGACCTGGAATGTAAGTGTTGGACACTAGAATATCGTTTATGGTGCATTTTAATGATATTCAGGTTGTTTTAAGAACATTTTCATATCATTTGGAAAAAAAAAAAGATCGAAAATTTACGATTTTGTAACCCCTACCACTAGCTAAGTTTCCCCCCAGAACTCTGGGGAAGGAAAGCTAGACTTAGGCTCGGTGTGGTGGTGCACTGTACTGTGCAGCACTGTACTAGCAGTAGTGCTACACACTGCTAGCTAGCTGCCGATCAGCTGTCAGTGGCAGTTGGCCAGTGAGTAGAACTAAACGGATGATACAGTGTATTTATTTAGTCACAGGCTTAGACTTACTACCTTCATCATTAAAAATACGAATTTTGATGGCAAAATACGAATTTTGGAGGTGCAGAATATGAATTTTGACTTTCAAAGGTTGGCAGCCCTGTATCTATCTATCTATCTTTCTATCTATCAATCTATCTGTCTATCTATCTATATATCTGTCTATCTATCTATCTATGTATCTATCTATCTATCACTCTATCTTTCTATCTATCAATCTATCTATCTATATATCTGTCTATCTATCTATATATCTGTCTGTCATCTTGGTCACACTGCTAGACCATGGAGCGGATCCTACAAGGTATGGACAAAAGTCTTGACATGTTCTATCCATCTATCTATCTATCTATCTATCTACCTATCTATCTATCCATCCATCTATCTATCTATCTACCTATCATCTATCCATCTATATATCTATCTATCTATCTATCTATCTATCTACCTATCTATCTATATATCTATCTATCTATCTATCTATCTACCTACCTATCTATCTATCTATCTATCTATCTATCTATCTATCTATCTATCTATCTATCTATCTATCTATCTATCTATCTATCTATCTATCTGTCTATCTATATATCTATCTATATATCTGTCTGTCATCTTGGTCACACTGCTAGACCATGGAGTGGATCCTTCAAGGTATGGACACACTTCTTGACATGTCTTGAAATTTACATGCACATGCGTTGTTCTGTCCTTTTATGTATGTCTCATCCTGTCTCTCTCATCCTTTTATTCATTTGCAAGTGTTTTCATTGTTTATATACATGTATTTATCTGGGAAAAGGATGAGAGATGCTGACCCATTGTGGTTCACCCCAGAACGCTATTTAGCATACAAATGTTACCAAACAGGTATTAAGAGTGCTATGCAAAATAATGCAATATGTATTAATCTGCATCACTCATTAATTACTTTGACAAATGTAAATTGATTCAGTAAGATATTCAGTCATTTGTCATTAAGTATGATAACAACACCATATATTGTGTCTTTGATTCTGAATGGCATGATAAGCATAAAATCCATAAGAACGGGAATAGGTACTGGTAGTTAGACACATGAATCATAGAAACTATGCAAAAGCTGTAATAAAGAGAGACTGAATGTAAACTGTTTATGGAGGCAAAGGTACCTATCTGTATTAAATAGAGTGGATTTAACATGATTTTCATTACAGGTTTGTTCTTAAAACTTGTAAAAACTGAAATGTATCAGAATAAACATGGCATTTTGAGTACATGATTAATCCCACATACATCAATTTGTGTTTGCTTCTTTCCCTAGTTTAGTCCCACTTGTAGCAAACTGTGTTCCCCTCTCGGTAATGCTCAGTCCCATTCTAATCAATGTGTGTTTGTGTTGCTTGTTCCCTACAGACATGGGATTCACCGGATGCTACCTCTGCACCTGGCAGGCCTCAGCGGCTACACCATATGCTGCAAGAAGCTGCTGGAAGCGGGTACGTCACAAAAAGCACCGCATCACAATAAAGGTATGCGGCAGCATGGGGAATAATAGAATCCCTGTAATCACCATGCTTAAAGGTGTGCAATCAATCACAAACTGGCAATGGCCAATCAACACCATTGTTACATGCACTCTTTGTTCAAAAGACTGACAAGTAACCAATCAGAATTCGTCTTTCAAATTTGGTCTGATCTGGTCTTGTTTTTTATTTTTGGTATATTTTGTTTAGTTCAGCATGAAACACGATGATTATTAGGCTAAAGCATCGTGTTTCATGCTGAACTGGACAAAATATACCGCAGTTTAAAACTGCGGCTCCTTCCCTTTCTTACCTTTCCCTTTACCCATGCCAATTCCTTTGAGCTGTCGTGTATGTGCTCTGTCGAATTTTGTGTCCAAACTTGTTGATTCTTTTGACCTCTCCTTGTGACTTTCAGGTTGTGATGTCAACGGGCTGGATGAGAACGGGAGGACCCCAGCACACTGCGCTTCATGCTCAGGGTATGTCTACAGCCCCGTTCATTTACCATGAAACCACAATTTTACTGATGCACCTCGGTAACGAAGTTTATGTTTAAAAATCAGCTAATGCTTGGCGGCCCATCAGTTCCACCCTTTGATATTTCATGCGCTGTGCATCATCAACCGCAAAATATGTTTTACCGTATTTAGAGCAAGGCCTTGGACCACCTCTAACTTGCATTGGTTGCCATTTCTTCTCCTGATTGTTTCCCTTCTTCCTCCCTAGGATAAGAAAGAACTATCAGTCGCACATGCAGGTATTTTGTTTACAGTGCATCATCAAATGAAAGATTTTTGATTGTTTGGAGCAAAGCCTAGCACCACCTCTAACTGTGCAGCCATGTAGGTCACATGACCCCTACTCTCCCTTCCTATTGGGCAGGAATGTGGACTGCCTGGACCTGCTGATCAGCAGGGGGGCGGACTTTGACGTGCAGGACAAGGAGGGGCGCACCCCGCTCCACTACGCCGCCGGCAACGCCAACCACCAGTGTCTGCTGTCGCTGGTTGCCATGGGATCCAAGATCAACACCTCCGACATGAGGAACTGCACCCCGCTCCACTACGCAGCCGCTGCAGACATGGATGCAGAGTGAGTAGGAAGTCATTTGTCTCCATGGCCCTAACATCAACTCATTTTTGCCTTTCAAATTTGCCCACTCACGCAGCAAAGGTAGTCAATAAGTTAAAGGGCATATACTGTACTGGGAAGGCAAGAAAGCCTTCAAAATGTAATTGTTAGCAATCTTCTTGCCAATGGTCTTAAATTCATGTATTGTCTATTTTAGAATCTTGCTGAAAGTTATTTGTCCTCAAGTTATACATATATGGAGTAATTAAATCCTCAAAATGTTCGGGCCGAACATTTTGAGGATTTGTGATTTAATCACTCATTTCTCCAAATGTAGATCATTTGAGGGCAAATAACTTTCAGCAAGCTTCTAAAATAGACAATACATTAATTTAAGACCATTGGCAAGAAGATTGCTAACAATTACATTTTTAAGGCTTGTTTGCCTTCCCAGTACAGTATATGCCCTTTAAGGAACAATCTTGCCAAATTATTTTGCCTCTTCGATAAAAAGTTATGCTATTTTGCCTGGGGAGGGGGGACTTACTTTTTTTTGTTGTGTTTAGTTTATTTCTTTCACCATACAAATATTAAACTTGATCAGCCAAAAGCAACAAGGCCATGAAACAATAGTTGAGAGTGCATAAAGTTTTAGAAAACACATCGTCACTTTGTGAGAACCTGCCCAAAACATATAAGGAAATACAAAGAGTCACAGAAAATAAAAAAAGTAAAGGGTGTGGGAGAGCACAACCTTTTCAAATGAAGTTAACATATTTCACAAAGTTGCTTAAACGGTACTCATTTGTAATTTATGATGTGATGTGGAATCCGATTGACAACATGGACGCACATGCTTCCACTGTTTTACTTTCTTCTCCTACTTATAGCTGCGTTGAGCACCTCCTTCACAATAACGCAAACCCAACACTACGGGACGGACACGGCTACAACGCACTTCATTACGCGGCTGCCAGCGGCCACAGCCTAGCAGCAGAAAAGGTACTGTAGCCAGCACAGGATAGTCTTTCCTTTGTTAATGGCTGTCCTTGTGGGTGGTTCACAAAAAAGATTAAGTATTACATACAATTTTTTAAAGGCTGTGTTAGAGAGCAATCATCTGAACATCATCGCCAAATATATCAAGAAGTTCTGCATTTTATATCTATTTTCCCTTATAAATGCATGTGATTTTAGGCATATCAGAGAACCATTAACTTGTGGACTCCTAATTAAGTTAAAGCTCATAGATTTAATACATAACCCACCCTCATCCAGTAGGCTAAGGTGAATCAACCTATGAAAGTTAAGTGCATTTACTTGCTTTTTCTTCTTTCCCTCGCTTTCTTGCTGCATCTTGTAGTTGAGAGCCATAGCTGCTAACGAGCTTCTTGGTGCCAACCGGTCTGGGCCTCTGACCACCCCTCTACATCTGGCTGTAAGTACCCCTCATCGGGCATTCACTCAAAGGGTGCCCAGTACCCAATGTCAAATCGCAAAGTGATCTTATCATTAATGTGAGACAGGTGGATCTCTATAGTGGCTCCATGCACTTCCTGTGGAGTAGCTGTCAAATGAAATTTGGCCTCAATGTAAACTTGTTTACATCGTCAGCAGAAATATGAAGTTGAAGAAAAGAATGTAAAAAAAAAGTGTCAATGTCAAATTGCAAAGGGATCTTATCAATAACATGAGACATAGACAATTCGTTTTCACCGTACACCATGTGTTCAATCCTTATAAGGCCTGTTGGGTTATTCTTTCGCTTTTACTCTACATAGAAATGCTCAGAGAGCGAAAGGTAAGGCATTATTCAAACTCTAATGGTCATTAAATCTCCTATTACCATTGGCATGAAAATGTGTCATAAGCCAGTGGGTTTTTCAAGACGTTTGACACTTTACACATTCTCAGCAGACCCCAGCCCGGGATATCTTTGCATTGTTGTCAACAGGTTAATAAAAGCTTCATTTTTTTTCAGTATTTCCAAATATACAAGATCTGAGTGTTAAGCAGCCCTGATCGCTGTATATATTTCAAGTCCTTGCACATTCTGTGCACCATCTCTACTAATGATGAAGCATTCATTGCTACACCACAAGTGACCAATCAGTATACAATATAGACTTGATCTCAAAAAAGAGAACTTGTTGATATTGAACTCGGAAAACAGTTCTAGAACTAACGCTTCAATTAATGGAATTACAATGACTGATGAAACTAATTAAGATTTAATTTGAGTGAACAAATTCTCAGCTGTGATATCACAGGTTTGAAACTAAAGCTCACAGGATAAATGTGTCATATGCCAGTTGCAAACTAAAACCCTAAAGGAAATCCTGACCTCACATTGCCTGTATACCCTCTATGCCTACAACTGAGTGCACAAGTTCGCAGCTGTAATATCACAGGTTTGACACTACCTCACAGGATAAATGTGTCATACACTAGATTCAAACTAAAACCCACAGAAAATACTGACTTCTCTTTGCCCACATTCCCTCTAGGCGTAGGGATTCTAAATTCTGTGCACAAGTTCTCAGCTATGATATAACATATTTAAAACTAAAGCTCATGGGATGAATATGTTATACACTAGATTGAAACTGAAAATCCACCGAAAATCCTGACCTCTCTTTGCCTGTGTTCCATCTAAGCCTTCGATTGAGTGCACAATTTCTCAGCTGTGATATCACGTATTTAAAACTAAAACTCAAAGGATAAATACACTAGATTCAAAGTAAAAACCCACAGCAAATCCTGACGTCTCTTTGCCTGTTTTCTCTGTAGGCCTACAATGGCCATGTAGAGACTCTGCAAGTCTTGATGCGCTCCATCGTCAATCTGGACATCCAGGATGCCAATGGCCGCACGGCGCTTGACCTGTCCGCGTTCAAGGGTCATGCGGAGTGCGTGGAGTCCCTGGTCATGCAGGGCGCCACCATCCTGGTCCACGACTCTGTCTCCAAGAGGACTCCTCTCCATGCAGCAGGTATGTGTGCTGCCGTAGTGTATTAGATAGGGCCTGAGATTGAGTGCACAGTGATTGCAATCTTCTTCTCCTTCCTTCCTCTCTTGTCTAGGAGATCCTCCTCAAGGCTTAAAGGGATAGGTCACTGATCTTTTGTGGCGCGATATCATTTATAGAGGGCGCTGCAATCGGCGGCGTTAGGCGTGGAGCGTGGCCCGGCTCAGTTAACATTCTGGAATCTCCGTATAACTTCGGCAAACAAGCATGCAATTTCTAGTGATACGGGTGACTTAACATGCGATATGTGTTCATTTTGTGTACATGCACCAAAGCGTGTCAAAGACTGTTGCTAGTAGCACACACGCACGAGATCGACGCTAACACAGTTTTGCAGGTCTGGAGGACGGGATAGTGCCGGCACTGGGGTGGGGCTGATAAGCCCGCCACCGCACGTTGTCGATTGCAGCGCCCTCTATAAACGATATCGTGCCACAAAAGCTCATAGACGTGTCCCTTTAAAGTATATATATGATTAGCGTTGCCAGAGGAATCAGTGCTTTAATTTGTTGCATGATGGGTAGTTAACCACATATTTGAGCATGATACATGGAGTCGAAGAATAAAGTTAAGTATGATGATGTTGCGCACGTCAGCAGTAGAAGTCTTTGCAGGAGCTTTTGGGAGTAGGACCACTGCAACAGTGTGTTTGATGCAATAGAGTATCGAAGTGTAATGTCATATGAGCATGATAGCAAGACCACTGGTTCTAAACTATGAGGGTAGAGCAAGCAACAATGATCATAGCAGGGACTCTCATTGGTAGTGCCAGACACTAGCCTGTTAGTCAATGTCGGACCAGTGAAACTCTCACTTGAGTGATGTTGTTTAGAACCAGAAGCAGGCGTAACAAGTACGACAATACCCATACGGTACTCTATGGACCCTAAGATTAACTGCACAGTGGTTTTAATCACCGACTGCAATGAATTGCAACAAAATGTAATCACATCAAATGTTTTGTAATCACATCAAATGTTTTGTACACAGTGATAGCAATCACTGACTGCAATGGATTACAATCACCGCACAGTTGATTGCAAGCTCTCATTCTTCCATCCAAGAAGATCGACAGGAGCCGAGTATATTTTTGCTGGCTCCGGTGGATCTCCGTAATGGCTGCATGCACTTCTTGTGGATTATTTTTCAAATGAAAGTTGGCCTAAATGTAAGCAGGAATATGAAGTTGAAAAAAGAAAATAATGCCATTTAGAAAAATATATATCAATGAAGAAAGGAAGGCTGTTATTTTTGTTTTTTGGACAAGGATTGGAATATGAAGAATATGCATTTACTTGTATTTGCCTTTTTAATAGTGTGACTTTAAATTTAATCACCGCATCCAGCTTATAACGGACATGCGGAGTGCTTACGGATTCTGCTGGAGAACGCTGACCAAGAGGGGGCTGTTGATGTGATTGATGACCAGGGCAGGACGCCGCTGATGGTGGCGGTCAGCAACGGTCACATTGACGCCACGCTGCTGCTGGTTGACCATAGGGCCAACCCGACAATCCAGGACGTCAACAAGAGGACAGCGCTTCATAGAGCAGTAAGGGCTCCCTCCTGGGGTGGTTTTCTGAAAATTGTCTTGTCTTTTGTATTATCTTGTGTTGTGTCTTTCCCAGATAGTAGAGCACTTTTGTTGTAAGGTGGTATGCTGAAAAGTGTATCTCTCGAAGGACTGCCTGTCTATTATCTACACAATGAATCATATAAGAGCAAACCAGAGGAGAGTGCTTCACAGAACAGTACGGACTCCCTCCTAGGGTCGTATTCCGAAAATTGTCTCATCTTTCTGAGATTCTGCCTGCAATATTTCACATTTTCCACAAAAATGCTTGAAAATAAATCTAAAAAATGCTATTCAAATCGCAGTTGCTCTCTATTTTCACCAGAGTAGTGTATTGTCTCTAAAACTTTGATATCACAAATTAACTTCTGTAACTCCATTTCTGCATTTGACCCTTGACATGTTGAAATGTGTAATAAGTCAGTAGGCTTTTCCTTGCTTGGTACTGAGAGGGTGGTTCCTCTCAATTTTGAGGTGCATATAATGTGTAATAAGTCAATGAGTTTCTCCTGGCTTGGTATTGCAAGGGTATATGCTTATTCATGTGAAAATACTATGAGACAGCGTGTGTGGGTTCACATACCCTCTGGCAACAGTGAATGACTTCACTTTTGTGAACCCTGACCCACACGCTGTCTCTTTCTGTCGTCTATCTATTGTATTATGTCCTTTGTTCTGTTATCCATGTATTTTCTTCTTATGATATTGTTATGTAATGCTACTTTTATGGTCAAATAATTAATAATAATAATATATCCAATTTCCCCAGTCGGCCAATGGGCATGAAGAGTGCTGCGATGCCCTCCTGGGTGTGTGTAACGCAACCATCAGGGACATCAACGGGCGCTCCGCACTGCACATGGCGGCAGCCTGCGGGCATGAGGGCATCCTAGGGTCTCTACTGCAGCTTGAACCCACGAACCACCTGGACAACAAAGGCTACACACCACTGCACTGGGCCTGCTATAATGGTAAGAGGAGAACTACATGCACAGCTGCCAAGTCTCCCTCATTTCGCAGGAGACTCCCTGAAAGTTTGGCTAATAATACTGCATTGGATTTTATCACATCACCTAATCTCCCTGATAATTGATAAGATTGTTGTCATTAGGTTGGAGGCATTTCATAGACATCTCCCTGATTTCTTATGGAATGCCCCCAAATCCTCCTGATTGTTCAATTTAGATCTGCACGTACCACCTGTATTGCCTGTGAGATTGTCATGACTCGTTTCCTTTTAGTCTCGTGCAACTTTTGACACCAATATCGCAACGGCCGGGATAACGACTGCGATGTCACACTATTTTCGCCAGAGCATATCACCTCAAATCTAGCTCATTTTTGTGATTTTGTGTACAAACCCAAAGGAGAGTGTCTTCTTTCATAGTATTCACAAAAACCCAATCAATTTTCATTCTTATCATTTCAATTAATTGATTTTGGTAATTGTATGGCTCAACAACGATGGTGTGTTAAAAGTTCCAATTAAAAAGCAAGGCCATACATGTACCTAACAAATTCATGAAACAAAGAAAAACAAGGGGGGAATGTGACTGCAATTTTCTTATGTTACAGACATATCAATTAAATCATAAAGAAGCTGCATGCCAGACATTTTTACTTTCCATCCATAACATAGATTAAGAATATGAGTATAAAGAAAAATGTGTATTAACTTGCATAATTATTCAATGATAGATTTTAATTACAATTGAAAATGTACTTTGGACGCTAATTATTATCAAATAACAACACAGCTTGAATGTCTCCTCTGGTTCTTTTCAGGTCATGATAATTGTGTGGAGCTCCTCTTAGAGCAAGACCCCAACATGTTCTTTGAAGGGAACACCTTCTCCGCTCTTCATTGTGCAGTGTGAGTCCACGGATGCTGAGCAAGAAAGCGATACCAGTCTTTCAAATCTCTCAAAACTATGAATGGCTGAATAACGTTATGTAGTATTTGAAAGTCAAAACAAAACACCCCCCCCCCCATCAATTGTGTATCTTTGGGGATGTTATTGATGTTTTTTCAATGAGGCTGGAAATGGTAAAACTTTACGCTATGCTCTCTAAATAAATTCAATATTCTTTGGTGAAAAGGTAGAAACGATTGTGGTGCAGCCCATTTTTTTTCAGTTTGCAATTACCATTTTCATTACAGTAATAGTCATGGGTGATTGAGTGGGTCAATTAGTAATGATTTCATAACGTGTTCACAGACTGATGGTAAGAATATTCAAGCAAACTAAGAACATGTTTGTAATGTAGAGTTGATTACATGTATATTCATACAGAAAACTTTAAATATCATATTCAGTTATATTTTATTTATTTACCGATATAATCTCTTGAAATAAAAATTAATGTCCAAAATCATATTGTATGGATATGTTTTATATACGGTATATGACAATAAATTATCTTGTAATTTGTATCTTGTAAATCATGGCAAACATTTGATTCTGAGAATTGTGAATAAACACAGTGATTGTTTTCCATCTTCTCACCCCGTCCTCCCGATCAGGTTACGAGACAACGAGGTGTGTGCAGAGATGCTGATAGATTCCTTGGCAGATGAAGTAGTTAATATTCAGGATTCAAAAGGAAGGTAAATAGTCATTCTTTTCAAGGCACAATAGTCCATTTTATGCACCTATTTCAAACAATATGTTACCAATGGCAACCCCAAAGAGGCTTTTCAGAGTAGCAACAATTAATATACAGTGTTCATACCATCAAGAGACCATTTTTTGTTATGTATGCAAATTTTATTAATGTCTTTAAAACAATACATTACTAATAGTAACCCCAAAGCTTGTCCGAGGTTTGTCTAATAGATTCAGAGTGCGTTTTATTGATTGAAACTGAATCACGAAATACAGGTGAGTGTAATAACATGTCACCAGGCAGTTAAGAGAAAGTTGCGAATACATCACGAAAACGACTTATTGGAACTGAATCACTTGATACAGGCGAGTGTCATCAAACGTTACTACACAGGTAGGGAGAAAGTCGTGAATACATTACGAAAACAGCTTATTTTGCTAGATATCCATCTTGCTTATCTCTTGTTTGGGGGAATGCATAATGCACATCTTTGCTAGTTCTACTTGATGTAGATGCATATATGTATTTTTAGACTTAGATATGTAGTATGATGTGAAGTATGATGCAATTATGTCCCATGTGATTGGTGTGTTTGATTGCAGGACACCCCTTCATGCTAGCGCCCTCAACGATCAGGTGGAGTGCATGCAGCTGCTGCTGAAGCACGGCGGGCAGCCCAACATTGCCGACAAGTCAGGCAAGACGTGCTTCATGATCGCGGCAGAGAATGGCTCGGCCGGAACGATAGGTGAGATTTCAATATTCTCTTTTGAAATTGTGCTTCTAAGGGTGCCTTTTCGAGATGTTTGTTTTGGCTAGAAATATGATTTCACAAGTTATCCCTTGGGTGCGTATGTGCAACGAATATAGCTTTATATAAACAGTGTTTCAGATGATTGTTGCATTTATAAGATTTCAGAAACCCGCTTGTACAGAAGGGCAGTTTTAAAACACATGTTTCAGTATAGCTGTATGATTATTTGTTTGCTTGTGAACATGGGGACACACTTCTTCGTGCAAACCATATCATCAAGACATATCATTTCTACAACTTTATAACCTAATATTGAGTTCAGGGCATTTTGGGTTACATTTCCCTCTGACATATCTGCCTTTGGATTGCTTGCATGATTGGATCAATATGTTGGAGTGTGATGGTGTGTCTATGTTCTGTTGATTGGATTTACAGCATGTGTAATTGCTTGCTGTAGAAAAGGTCTACTTTCAAATCAGAGTTTGAAATAGCGCGATTCCAAAAAAAGAGACAAGATTATTTGGTCAGTTTGGAAAGATTTCAACATAATTGCTTTTTGATTTTGATGGCTATTATTATAAAATGTATTTTATGATTACTGCATTTAACAATAATGTATTCTACGTTATGTAGAGTCAAAGAGCAATGCTGTACTTCTTTGACAACTTTGGTTTCACCTTAATTCCTGTCAATTCTTTCTCATCACTAACTGCACATCTCATAACTAACCTCCAAACTAACCCCAAGTTGGTTCTGAAGAAATAAACATGTCACATGCACGATTATAAAACTAACAATTTTATTTCTTGGACCGCGGTCTGTTCTGACCGCGTGGCCGTGAACTCCAAACTTGTGTTATAGAGCTTCTGTGTTATCAGGAGGAAGATTGTATAGACGGTGTGGACGGTAAGGCAACCTCAAGACAAAACATTGCTCTATAGTAGTGTTGTGAAATTGTGCCACCAGTACTCTCACAGTACTCCTGTAGACAAGAGTGGGCTTATGCTTTTGTGTTTCGTCTTTGCTTTCTGTCCTCTGTGTATGGTAACTATAGGGTGCTTTCAAGGTTCCCAGCCCATCAGGGAAATCAGGGAAAATTATTTTTACGTTTTTCCAGTCAGGGAATTTGATAAAAATGCCTCAAATTGGGGAAAAGACAGGGAATTTTGATTGGCACAAAAATCGAAAGTAGTCGATGAGAATCTGTTATATATTGTTGCATTTTATACTGCGAATAGTTCACAGCAACAACATAGAATACATGTGAAACTTGAATGGAGTTGAAATAATTATCATGGAATTTTGAGACTTCATCTGGGAAAAATCAGGGAATTTTGTTTCCTTGAAATGCTGGGAACCCTGGCTTTACACCAGTGTGGACATGGACAGCGTGCAGGGTCCAATGAAGTTATGTTGAAGCTTTGCCCATGCCCCAAGTCTTGAGAACAGGGTGCTCATCTTTATGAAGATGGCAAATGCCCTGTCAATGCGTTCTCAATTCAGGTACAGGATGAGGTCCAAGGCTTTGGGCGTATGTACAGCTTCAAAATGAAGTCATTGGACCTTTATGCCGTCCACGTCCACACAGATCTAAAACTACCTTATATGTCTTGATATATGTCTAAGTCAGGGCATATCCTATTTCTGATGCTGAAAATGTGGTTATGGAATTTATACCCTATTTATTAGAGCTGTTGATCTGTTTTCATAAAATGCAGGGCCTCTTTGTGGAAAAGATTTCTGTCATAGTTGCTATCTTTTTGCTTTCTAATTTTAACTCTTGTATGCTTTAGCCCTGGAGGAAACTGTCCCTTTGTAGGTAGCTTTGAGAAAGGTAGTGTGTCCCTCTTGCAGGTACAAAAATTAAGGAAAATAGATAAAGTACTGTTCACTTTTAAAACATTCTTCAGAATATATTAACTAAAAAGTGTCTTTGAATGGATTATACTCGCCCTAATATTTTATTTGGAATTTTGGCCGGTTTGTGTAAAATTATAAATTAGTACTCACAAACCTTTGAACTGAAAAAGTGACTTTAAACATTACAATCTAAGAAACTCGATGAGATCAGGGACACTGCTAGTCATTTTCATGATAAGCGATGAAAAAACAAACTGGGAGTAAGAATACACAATGATATGTTTTTTTAGCTCTATGTGAATTCTACATCACTGTCAATTCAATTCGATTCAGTTCAAGTGGGTTTTATTTCAGAATCATAGCATTTTAGAAACATTTACTGTACATTTATGATTAATGTTTCACTAATTGGACCTTCATATTGTAACCTGTGATTCATGCATTGTTTTGAAGAAATGAGATTTCTCTGCAAATGGGTACACTGCCTTTAAAGACAGCCCGTCCCTTTTTCAGATCACCACAAAACCATCGAAACATTGGCAAAACATATAGAGAAGTGTTAGCAAGCTGTATATTCATAATTTGAAACTGATACGTAGTGTAAAATTCAAATAATGTACATAAACGTCTGATTAATAGTCTTTACCTCAGGGTCATAATAACCACATAGATACTGTAACAAAGACTAATACTTTTTTCGTAGTACGAAAAAAGTCGGTTTGAAATTTAACGGCTGAAATTTTTACATATACAGAAAGCTTCAACATGCTATATTCTTAGAAATGGTCTTGAATCACACTTTCTTCAATTTATGACCGTGATAGACGATTTCAAATTTTAAGCTTGCAAAAGCGACGGACAATCTTTAAGGACTGTTTGGGTGAAAGTATTTTTTCCCCACTGAACGTTTCTTGCCTGCCATGCACTCTCTGCTAAAAGTTGCTACTACTATTACTCTGATGGAAATCTAACTTTCTTCCTAGCTGATATCTGTGTGTGACCCGCTGCACCAAGACCTTCACATTGCTTCCCAAGCTTAAGTCACAAGAGCCCATAAAGCTCTCATTTAATAGGAACTTTTCAACCTTAATAGAAACTTTTCGACAGGAGTCCACAAGGGTGTGTTTTTACCCCCCTCTCTCAATATCAATAGGGGCAATTTTCCACAGGCCTTGTGGTGATGGGATGGCGAAATGGCGGAGCAGTTGCATTCGTTACTTTCAGAGCGTTCTCCTCTTTGTTTTCTCATCTAAAGCCTCAAAATAACCATTTTGATTAAGTTTGCACTGTAGTTTCCAAAGCTTATATGTTCTAAATGTCAAATGCAGCATACTCTAACCAAATGTACTTTGATTTTGACATTTCTTCTTTTTGTATCTAAACTTCTTTTTGTTGTGGCTATGTTAAGAAGAGGATTTATACGATTATCCCTATATATTTTACTCATGCTCATGATTTTGTTATCAACATCAAAGTGGAGCTAATGTGATTTGTCAGTAATCTTCATATTTTTTTCTACCAACTTAATTTATTGTCTAATCGTTTATAATTACAGATCCTTTATTCTTCATATTTGTTGTCTATAATTTTAGTCAATTTTTGTGTGCTTTGTCCTTAGAAAACAAATGCGAGTCCTCAAAACAATTTGATTACATGTAGTACCTCTTATTTGTCAATGTCTTAAAATGTCCATTGTAAGTTGATTCTCACTACCAAGCTTTGTAAACTATGCACAAATATGTGGATTAGACCCCAAAACATTATATGTTTATATGTATGTATGGATTGTGTTAATTTCCTTAATGTGATATTTAACTTTAATGCTCGTCTTTCTCTCTTGTGTATTGTTTTTTGACAACCCATTGTTCGCACTTGGCTTCATGCAACAGGGGAAGTAAAATCAAAGCGCTAAACTAATTTCCATCCTCTCTAGATCTCTATTGTAATGACACTTTCCTTTGCTAGCTAATTGTTTTAATGGAAATTTACTAAAATGTCAATACACAAAGTGAACGCTCCATCTCAGATTCACTGAACTATCTCCTGGCCTAGGTATGGTACACTCATAGGCCTTTTGGTATGTTGCAGGGCATTGTCCGTTTCTGCAAGTCGTCATTTGTGTGGCTGCAATCTAGTGTATGTACATGTACGTGTTATGATTTGACCGTTTTCATTTTTGTGTTCCAAACAAACAGAATTACTAGTTACTGGGGCTATTGCTGACATCACGATATCTGATGAAACTGGAAATACAGCTCTTCATTTAGCTTGCCAACAGGTAAGAACAAAACATTGTGAAAAGTAGACAAATTAGTATTGTGATTTCATGTAGAACATTAGGAAAGCTAGACCATTCCATTTAACAATGTCCTGGGCAAAAAATTGCCACTGTTTCTACTCAAGAGCGATAAGGCTATCCTATTTCCACTTCAACTTCCATATTGCCGTGTGTCTTTCTTTGTTGATATATAGCACTTTAGACAGATTGATACATGTAAGTAGGTTGAATATAAAACATCAAATAATATTTTAATTCTATCATTATTTTAGTGATCTAATGTCTCATCAGATTACTCTTGATAAAAATGGAGAGAAAAAAACGCTAAAGTTAGTCACTTGAATTATCTTCATTAACATCTAACAGGAACCCAATGATATTGAATTTTTTTCTTTTACACAAGATTTTGCATTAAATGCTTCCATTTAATGAAAAATAAGCATGACCACTTGACTGGTTTGATTTGAGTTGAGTATGAAAACTGATTGGATACAAGTTATTCCTCTTCCTTCCTTTCCCCACATTTTCTCCTAGAAACATGAGGGTTGTGCGCTGATGATACTGGAGAAGATAGATGACGTCCGGGTGCTGGATATGCCCAATGCAAAAGGAGAAACGTGAGTGGAAGATGAACGATGGAGCAGAAACATGGACCACAACTAAAAGACTGGAGAGAAAACTTAGAGTAACTGAAAGGGCTATGGAAAGAATTATGATTGGTGTTACAAAGAGGGACAAAGTTAGAAACCAGGATTTGAGAAAGAAAACTTAAGTATGGGACATAGTACAGGAAATTAAATCAAAGAAATAGAGGTGGGCTGGTCATCTGGCCAGGAGGAAAGATGACAGATGGACATATAAATTAACCATCTGGACCCCCAGAGCTAACACCAGAAGAAGAGGCAAACAAAGTAGGAGGTGGATTGACGATATTAGAGAATA
The DNA here is from genome assembly GCA_963669155.1 of Arbacia lixula. NCBI lineage: Eukaryota > Metazoa > Echinodermata > Echinoidea > Arbacioida > Arbaciidae > Arbacia > Arbacia lixula. Next base: position 17,687,213 of record OZ022589.1, read on the forward strand.
TGGTAGTGTGACATGGAAACGAACGGCACAAGATAGATCAAGATGGAAAAATGATGAGGAGGCCTTCCTTCAGCAGTGGAGAGAAATAGGCTAAATAGAAATAGATATAGAAAGTGGAAGATGTTAGGATAGTCTGTATGTGCTTGTCTCTTTGCTTGTCACTTGTCATATCTGTGTCTGTTTGTTTGTCACTTGTCATATCTCTGTCTATTTGTCTTTGTCTCTCTGTTTTCGTCCCTGTCTGTCTGTCTCTCTTCCCATCTCTGCCTATGTCTGTCTATTGGTCTCTGTCTGTCTCTTCCATCAATGCATAATCTCTTTCTGTCTCTCTCTTCCCATCCCTTCCCATCTCTTCCCATCCCTTCCTTCCTATCTGTCTCTCTGCCTTTGTCTATTGGTCTCTGTCTGTCTCTTCCCATCAATGCATAATCTATCTCTGTCTCTCTCTTTCCATCTCTACCCATCCCTTCCTATCTGTCTCTCTGCCTATCTCTGCCTATGTCTATCTATAGGTCTATGTCTTTCTCTTCCCATCTTTGCATCTCTTTCCATCTCTACTTTATTATCTGTCCCTGTCACTTTATACCCATCTCTTCTCAATTTTGTCTATCTAATTGTCTCTTTTATCATTCTCTTCTCATCTCTTCCCATCCCTTCCCATCCCTTCCCATCCCTTCACATTTCGTCTTCTCCTATTCCTTTTCTTTCTCTCTGTCTGTCCCACTTTCTCTTGCCACCACAATCTTCACTGCAGTAGTAGTATGAATGCTTTCTCTCTTATCGGTATATAAATTGTGTGTCAAGCTATTTATACATATCACCATTGTGTATTGAACTCATTTCAGCCTTCAGGTTGTGATGTTTGATTTAATTAAACCTTGCAATTCTCTGTTTGGTTTGTTCTCTTCCTCTCACCTAGGCCGCTCCATATAGCAGCCTCCTGTGGTCTAGTCACAGTGGTCCAGGATCTTATAACGAGGGGATCAAGCCTGCTGGCAGTAGATAATCAAGGTCAGTTGATTCAAAACTTCATCTGTAGTCCGATTGCTGTTATCTTGTGTTATCTTAATTTGTATTGAAGTACATGTAATTACATTTTGTAGGCAAAGCCAATTTCCACAAATGGACAATAATTGATTTAATTCAATTCAATTCAATCGCAAGTCAGTCAATAGTCACATCTGTAGTGAAGCTAACCGACCCCTAAATGAACTATTATTGTTTTTGTTGGAATATTTTGAATTTGCTTCTGGATTATTTCATATATTTATATTTGTTTGTAGATGCAAATTGTTGTTGTGTGATATGAGTAGGTTTTGACTGTGACATCATTCTGCACCCCCCCCCCCTCTCCCTTTCAGGTTACACGCCAGCGCTAAGCTGCGCCTCCTCAGACAAGGTGGCAGACTGCCTGGCCCTCATCCTGGCCCACATGATGCCCTTCTCCCCCGGCAACACCACCACCTCCTCCACGGCCACGCCCGGCACCCGCGGCCCCTCCTCCTCCCGCATTGCCCTGGCCCTGTCCGGTGAGCTGGGCCGCACCCGCAACTCCACCAGCCTGGACTTCAACGAGGAGAACCGCAGCCGCACCGAGAGCAACGCAGATACCTCCGACTCAGAGACCTATTGACGCATCATGTGATGCATCATGTGACAGGGTCATGTGACAGGTCATGTGAGAAGGTACCAGCCGTTATGGGACCTTTAAGCAGGACTTCCAATGAGGGCGAATGCAGCCGCACCAAGAGAGCAGACACCTCCAGCTCGGAGACCGGTTGACACGTCATGTGACAGGGTCATGTGACCTGGTATTAGCAGCCATGTGACCAGTCACACAGACTTCAACGAGAGCAATCGCACAGCACGGAGAGCAACACAGACACCTTTGACTCAAAGATGTAAAAACACATTTAGTAACAGTGTTTATGTGACAATGTGTCAGGTGGTCATGTGAGAGTGTCACATGACCTACTGGCAGTCATGTCACCTGAGGCATCGATAACAGGGATGAGTAAGGAATTTAGAAACCAAGGAGACTTTTCATATCATTTCAAACTTTTGTCTGTTGAACTTGTAACATCTCTATATGGGTACATTACATGTGACTGCATGTCCGCCTGTATCGAAAACACAAAAATAAACATACAAACCGCCTCACCAAAAACAAATACACAAGCACAAACACACATAAGCAAGCTTGTTAACAAACATGCCAAAAATTTACAAATCAAATCGATCTAATTGTAACCAGACCACGGCAAAGATGAAAAAAAGATTACCGTAGCCTTTATATAACATGCCACCCTGTACATGCACACATATAAACTGTAAGGCTGTGAGCAGAGGAATTATCCAACACCGCGGTTATGTTCCTGCTCATATGTGCTGGCCAAGTAGTGGAGTTCTGTGGACGACATGATCTCTCTGAAATACACATCTTTTGGGTGATTGGGAATGATTTTGCAAGGTTCACACGACGTCTCAGTATTGCAAACCTATTTGCACATAGAAGCCCTGACCAATGTTCATACCATACAGAGCGAATTTGAAGAGCCTGCTAAGTTAGAATCTCTTGAACAGTATTCTCTGTCCGACAGGCCGCTACTATGATCATTTATTTTGCAAGCAATGTATAGTCACAATAGTTCTGAAAAAATCACAATCATTACCCAGTGCTAATATTGGTAAGTTTCTATTGCAGCGTCAATGGCAATTGAATTTAATCCTATTGATATATATAAGGATTGATTTCAATCGTAAATCCAGCTCACAATGAAGCTGCAATAGAAATTGACCATTAGTAGCATCAATAAAATCAGTTGCACCTTCGATCGTAACTCTTTGTGAAACAGGGGCCTGGTGTTGCTATATTAAGCTGCTCATACGTAGCCAATCATCTTTTAGTTTCCCGTTGTAACTTGTGTCTGAAAAATCGTGATAGAGCATAGTATATTGCTGCATACTTTCTCTGTATTGTTCATGGACAGTATGCGCTAATTGCATAGTTCAGTCATATTTGTATGTGTGTGTGCGTTTTTAGGGTATTTTGAATTCTTTTTATGTCTTCCAGAACTTCTGTTACTACGACCCGTGGCATTATTGTGTAGGGATGCCCATATTGAGTAGATTGAATAATAAAGTCTGATTAAAAAAAAAATAGAAAAAAAATATATAGACTGAATGTGATATATATCTTTGTGGTAATGTTCCCTTCTTGGCGCTCCTAGCATGTTGATTTCCTCTTGTATTTGTGTCGGGGTGCTAATGTTGAAAGGTTGAAAATAGAAATCATTGCTGCATTTGTAGTAGGATTTGTAGTAACATCAGACCATGTAATCAAATTCTGAGCATATAACCAGCGATGAATTGCTGGTGTTTCGTTCCTGTGGAGGCCAGGCAGCTTCTTTTTACCCCCCCCCCCCCTCCCCCAGCCCCCCTCCCCCAGCCCCTCTCCCCCAGCCCCTCTCCCCCAGCCCCCCTCCCCCAGCCCCCTCCACCCTTATATGGAAGGTCGTATGAACCTTTGGAAGGAACTGGGGTGGGGGGAGAGTGGCTGTGGGGTGAGGCTACATTGCACGCAGAATCTTGGAGACCACCACCCCTCCCCCCATTTTCCCCACCGTACCAGCACCCCCCACCCTCCCTTGATAATTTAAGCCTCCTTTCACCCTTGCACCCCAGAGAATAATATGTCTTGAGATGAAAGTTTATAGGAGCTTTATTGATTCAAATTGTCATGTGACTAAAACATGTTTTGTGGAATTTAGAAGCTAGACATTCCATAGAATAGATTCATTCCTCGTGAGCTAAAACTCACTCTGCAACAGAGAGACCAAATTGCTGTTTCAGACCTCCATGCGTAAATTTGCTGTAGATCCATACATTCCTACAAAACTGTTTCTTTATTTTGATCAAGAATGTTAATTCAATTTGTTAATTCAAAATGTTAATAGCTACCGTTCAAACACCTTTATAGTGAACTGCGAGAAAAAATGAAATACTTGCAATGCTATCAATTCAAGGAAAATTGAGATAGGCATTTGATATTTAGTTCTTCTGTTAATCCTTATCCTGCTACCGGTGGATTCTTTCACCATTAAAACACATCAGTCCCAAAGAGCAACATTTCGTCAGGCTCACAAAGGGCTTATAGCAATCTTAAGTACAACTTCAACCAATTTAAGGCAAATTTGTAAAAAAAAAAAAAAAGGGATATACATTATTCATGATGCTATCTCGAAATTCTTGAATCAGCTGGCCAATGAAAAATGGCTCATTGCTCATAGTCTAGATGGTTTGGGCCACCTGAAAATCCATTTGGCCACCTGGATCTCATGCTCGAGTGGCCTGGATGGCCACCTAAAAGAAAAGTTGTGAGCAAGCCCTCATTGTTTCTGTGCTCAGTAGGAGATATGCACACTGCTTTGTTATGCTAAACAGTATTTGGTCACTCAGAGTTGGTTTTGTACATTTTTCTTCTGTTTGTATCAGTATTTTTGAAAGTAGATATACAATTTAACAAATGCTGCCCTTCTTTAGGAAAGGAAAAGTAGTGACAAGGTAGGGTGTTACTTAAGAGTTGTTTTTTTATTGGAATTTCATTATCCATTTTTAGGGATGAAAGTGACTAGTTTATGTTATTCTTTTACGGCACCTCATACATAAATTGCATATGTTGGTATTTTTTTTACATCGTGTCACTTTTCCTCTCCCAAAGTAGGGCAACCTATATTATGGCATTTTTTCTGCAACTATTATGTGACCAGTTTTGAATGTCAAATGATGCATTTCCAATTTTCTTTGGATATATATGTATATTTCACTATGCAGGCTAGCGACTATATATTTTGTGTTGGTGCTTTGAAAATGATTTGTATATACTGTGAACAATTTTCTGTTGGCTGGATGTATTCACCAGATTTTGCAGAGCTAGATACATTTTCTTGTATTCTTTATTTTAAGATTTATTTGCACATTTTGCGTCAATCACTTTTTGCATAATCTGAAGGGTGATTTCTTTTTTTGTAACCAAAAAAAAATAGTGTGTTTTATCATTTTCATTATGGTTAATGTTTAACCCAAAGATTTGAAGGGAAGGCACGGCAGGTCAGACATTTATATTCAAGCAGGTTGTTGGTATTAAACAAGTGAGTGAAGTGTACTGCTTCGTTGACTGATAAGAATAGGTATTGTTGTAACTGAATATAAAAGGAAGCACATCAAATCTGTATCTGCTCAATGATAATGAACCTGTCTCATTTGTGTCTCTCAGATTTGATTTCAGGCGTCGCAAATATGATTTGCAGCATACAGACACAGATACTTGAATTGTGAAATGTGCCAAACAATTTCAAAACTGTGAGGGGGCTGGGTGGGGTAGGAGAGTATAACAGTGTATGTAAATTGTAACATTTTTCAATTGTCAGTTTAGATGGAAAACCACGTACCTCATGTGCTATTTTGTCTCTCTGATATGACATTGATTTTCAAACACGTTCGCACCTGTAAATGAATTTTGTTTACATCCTTGTTATTAATAACCGATGTAAGAATGGCTTTGTATTAAAAGGTAATTAAACCAGAAGGAATAATTTTATTGGGGATCGGAACTGAATGGACAGTACATGTAGAATGTCCAATAATGGCACCATAAAGGTATACTCCAAGAACAAAGAGATAATTTATTAGTGGAAGGTGGTGTGCTATTTAAATCACTGCATTTTCTTCCCCTCTGTAAATGCATGGAATACCGGTACCACTTTCATGTATCCCACCTTAGGATAAGGGTTCTGTTTTGCCGCACTGAAAATGATCAGAATTTCTTCACACAACTAACTTTACTTTTCTAGTCCTTGGTGCTTGACCAAAGACAATTTCAAGCACTGTTCATCACAGGGATTGATCAATCATTTTTCTTTGTATTTCAGTACCAGTAAAACAGCTCACAACAGCTATGACCTCTTGGCTATTTTATACACTCACTGTAGAGGAATACACGCCAATAAAAGAGTCAGAAATGGTGGAAATGACAGTGGTACATTCTCACACCTTTCACTCCTGAATTTAGTGTTTATAAATGCTATATTATATGCATTGTATTGGTGAGAGTTTTATGTATAGGGAGACATTATTGGGGAGACAACTTAAAAGGAAAAATATGGTCACCTATAGAGTACCAAAGTGGTATCGTCATATCCATTGTTAGTCCGGGTTCTGGTTCTAAACAACATCACTCAAGTGGGACTTTCACTGGTCTGACATTGTCTAGCGGGCTAGTGCCGGGCACTCCCAATGAGAGTCCCTTCTATGGTCATTGCTGCTTGCTCTACCCTCATAGTTTAGAACCAGTTGTCTTGACAACATGCTCATATGAAGTCACACTTTGGTATTCTATTAGCTCTATGATGTATGAGGTATGAGGGAGGTATAGGACCAAACGTACAAGCAGCTCTCCTTGGGCCAAACAAAATAGTTGTATTTGATTGGAACTTTTATGTCAGAACGCTACCAAACCTATGGCATGAAAACAAAAATAGGATTCTGTGTCAAGCAAAAACCTGTGTTATAAGACAAGATTTGGTTCTGCTACGTAGCCCCTTGATGGCCCACAAAATGGCGCTATATATTTATTGTGTGTACTGATTGTGCAGAAAATGGATAAAACCGTATGCAGAGTTTTCAAGTGTTAGTGATAAGTCCGCTGTGCGTTGTTTTCTCTTTAAGGTGCACATGGATGAAGCAGACTTTAAAAAAATGAAGTTCTGCTTATTAATTCACCAAAAATAAACTTTTAGCAGTTGGTTATAGATGGGTCTGACACACACATGGATTTGTAAATCGTGAGTTAATCCTGTTTCACGTTCAGTCTGAAAACGTCTTTTTGGTGGTATTGAGACTACAGCAAATACAGCACAACTTTTTCTTGTGATGAATTCTTATCTGGAGGTCAAAACTTTTTAATGAGCGAACTATAGAAATTATGTAACTAATGAGATGAATTCAGAAATGGAATAATCAGTTGCATTTTCTCCAGATGTGACATGTATCATGGATTCTTCGCATATTTGAAGAGGGAACCTATGCGTTGTTGGTTGGTGTATCTGTGAAACTTGTATATTAATCGTTATTTGTAGAGTGTTGAAAAGACTGGTACTCCCTCAAGAGAAGTGGGGAACCAAATTTTGCCAGAAATTTAACCTATTTTGTGCAGAGTTAAAAAGAGAAATAAAACCAGAACCATAAGTGACATTACTGTGTAGATTTGTGTTAATTTTGTGTTGTTTGTGATGAGGATATTTTCATAGAGGTTTGCGAGCTTATCCCTTGGAATGATAATTTTTTTGGCAGAATTTGAATCAAGTGAATGCATGATTGCACAATATGAGCTAATTCATGAAGCTTCTTATCAGGAAGAACCTATGCTAAACAGAAGAAGCTGGACAAAATACATGTACACAATTTAGATGTACCCCATTCGCAGGCAATATCATATCATGTAAAATATTGCACAAACCATAAAGTACAACATGAAGGTGCAATTTGTTAAATACGAAACACGACAGTGATAGAGATGAATGTAGACTAACCGTAAAAAAACAAGGATAGTTTTTTTCTTTTCCTGAAAAGTTTGTGATGATATGACTGTGATTACATTACAGGTTATCCTTGAGGTAATATGCTGAGCTACGTGACTTTTGTACTACGGACACATGACCTTTGATCCTGTACACTACACATATACATATTACTTGTATGTACCCTCTCTCTCTCTCTCTCTCTCTCTCTCTGTCTATATCTCTATCTCTCTCTCTCACACACACACACAAACACACACACTTTCAGATACACTGTATTCTCACAGAAAAGTACTACGTAAACACACATGAACAAAGTACATCAAACACATGCATTGAAAGCAAATCTTTTCTTCATACTAAAGATATATATTTAACATCTTAAGTAATATATGCAACAACGTATTGATACATTATAGCTATAAATAGAGACCTTGATGTATAAAAATAATGTACAACAGTAACTTGCAATGACAAATATCACTGTATCAACTATTAACTTTCTTTGTCAAATTAGTCAAACAAAAAAAGTCACTGTGACAGACCTAGCACACATTGGTCATAAAATGATTTAACACAGGTCAACTGGTTCTAACCATGGTAAAAATATTTCACAACCATTATGACACAATCATAATATGTATATTAACAATATTATTCATGATAAAGATACAAATTACATTGCAGTGTATGAGCATAGTATATTGATTTAAATACATACTATAAGTATTTTAAAATGTGTATTTCTGATATTCCACGTGATATGGGCATCATATACATGTAGATAGATTTCTTAAAAGCTTTTCATACTTATTTGAGCTTTATAATTTTTACACAAATTTCGTTCATCACAGTCAAGAGTTTACTAGTTTGTATAATGTATTGTTATTATGTAACTGACAGTGTTTTTCACAGACCTTTCATCATGCAAGCCAAAGTACTGAAAGAACCAATATCACTCAATCCTATATCTAGACTTTTTAACAGGAAATATGAGTATCACTAAAAAAAGCTTTCTGATTGATAAACATTAATTTTTTGTAATGTTGCATTTTTCTATCAATATATGAATGATTCAAGTACCACACATGATTCTTCTGCATAAACTCATAATTTGTTCAGTGACATGTAGTTTCGCAATAAACAGGCACCAATACCAAATATCGATACTAATGCAAGTTACAGCACCCACCACTTGCATAACAATTTTTATCTGCCTTAACAATGGACCATTTCCGTTATGTATGCCAATTTTACGCACGTCGTGCGAACAATTGTGTTACTTAAGGTAGCTTCAAAGCTTGTTTGATATATGTCCGTGTAGCAAGAACTAATAGATTCAGATGCATTCTATGCATTAAAAATGACTCATTAGATACATGTGAATGAGATAATGCGTTACTATGCAGATAGGGGAAAAGTTGTGAATACATTACAAAAAACAGCTTATTATTAGAGAATGTAGGTGGATGGAAAAGTGATTTTGACCTTTTGTTCAAAATAATGATTAATCACATCTACATATCTGGAACAATATGATTAGGACTAACATTTGCCTCAAATGGTCATGCTGTACTGCATTCTATGTTACAAGCACTAACATTGGTATTGGAATAGACCATTTTAGTTATGTACCGGTATGCAAATTTTATTCACGTTGTTTGTACAATACGTTTTTAATGGGAACCTCAAAGCTTGTCCGAGGTGTGTCCGAGTAGCAACAACTAATAGATTCAAAGTGCATTCCATCCATTGAATCTGAATGACTAGATACAGGTGAATGCAATAACGCGTTACTACGCAGTTAGGGGGAAAGTTGCGAATACATTACAAAAACAGTCTATAGGTTCGAGCATTGAAATTGGAATAGGTATAATTATCTGTCTTATTGGGTTCATTTCACAAATCTGAAATTAGTATTGAGTGTATTGTGTGCAATGAGCTCCCACTGTTTATCCATTACAACTTTGTGTGACTGTGTTGATACATTCCTTCATTTAAAAGAGGTGCAATATAATCCTGCAAAGGAAACTAGAGAAATTCAACCACAAGATCGACTGGTATGACTCCGCCCTTCTAAGGAGACAATTAAGTATTGCCATAATCCCTAAAAACAACATTTCATTGTCCAATACAAACTTGCTACTTGGTTATGACATACAACTTAATTTATATATTATTAATGTACTAAGTTTGGTGATAATTGGTCAAATATATGTCACATATTTTCCATATTTGTCCTGAATTAGTAATTTTATAATACACATATATTCTATTTGATAAAAAAAAGACTAACTACATGTACAACCTGATTTAAGAATTCTCTATCTTTTAAATTGAAATATAGTAATATCTTAATATACATATTCTACATTTTCAATTCAAGATTCTACAATCTACATGCACAAAAGAAATCACGAAAATGCTTGAGACAACCAATTACAGTTTTCAAGTCCATGGAACTCTCTTTTTATGTATAGATATTTCATAGAATGAATTTCTACAATTCCTACAATGATAAATATGATATAAAAAGTATAAAAACAATGAAATTGCACTGTACTGTACATGGCTATATGTGTGACCTATCATCCTCAAACCAGGATAGGATTGCCAGCTTTTATTAGTAATTCATTCAAATTTCTAAATCCTCATTTGTTTGAAATTACCTGAATTGAAATCACACTTTATACACGTATATTCACTTCAGCTCAACAATAGACCAACGTCCCATATATGTATACATGTCTATGAATGTACAGCTACAGTTGAGGCCACAAGTCTACATACACCCATGGAATTCAGTGAAATTTGTTCGCTTGCCAAACATCGTAAAATTTACTACATCTTCAGAAATATAAATACGGCAATGATGAATTTGGTATCAAATGAAAAAGCGTATTAAGCTCTTTCACATGATAGGGATGCTGTTGGGATTACATTATATTTTAAGTGAAATTTTTCTTTGAAGACAAAAAAGTAATTTGTGCCAAATGTGTATTCTTTGTTATTACAATTTCAAACATTGTTTCATAGAAATATATAAATGTCAAATCTATGATTTATATTACATTTTCTATCATGACATGTCACCACTGAACAAAAAAGTGTAATCTGAAATGTTTGTGTTGAGAAGAAACTAGCACAAATATGAAATGTTTTTGTCAGGTTTTTATTTTTTATTTGTCTAAAATATGAAGATTTTAGCAGAAAAAATTACACCTAAATATTTTTCTGCTCCTGATGACAAAGCAATGTGATTAAGGGGCATGACACACTCATTTGTTTGATATAAAATTTGTCATTTATAAGATACAGTAAATTTTATGATCTTTGGCAAATATCAAATTTTCTTTGTATTTTCTGGGTGTATGTAAACTTCTGGCCTCAACTGTATGTAGCTCTTTAGACTCAGCACGGCATTGCAGTGATTCTAAGCAGTGACAAATGCCGACCAGTATTCATTTGCATAGGGTTGGCATAATCCTGATGCCGACATAAAGATAATCCTTTTGAAACTCTGGAAGTACTTAATAAGTGACTGTTCAAGGGTTCAAATATAAAACCAGTGTTGCCACTGAAATGATGCAAACGTAATGAAACGTAAAAAGTCAGTTTTTTTTTTACATGATGTCATCTAATCAATGTCTATCAGGTATATGCTTAGTTTTATTCTAGTCCTTCTTTTGCATAAGTTTTAGGATAAAACATAACAAAATACTTTGTGCGCAGGGAAGAAGAGTGTAAGTCAACTAATGGGACTACCCTGTTATAAACAGACTAAATGAATATATAAACACATACCGGTAGAATACATGGATGAAGAACCAGCTCTACTTCACTTCAACTGCCTCCTTATACGTCAACTATTTCAGTGCAGTGACCAGACCCACGGTCAGGGTCACAAGAAAACTTTGGAGACTCAGACTTAATCTCAGCGGTGTCATCTACAACACATTTCTATCTGGTTTATGAACAAGGTGTAGCTCTACTTGACCTGAGGGTACCTGTTGGTCAAGCTCAGTGACCACATCAAAGGTCAGGGTCACATGAAAAGTTCAACCTTTGGAGGCTCAAACTTATTCCCAGCTGTAATCTACAACACATTTCTATCTGGTTTATGAACAAGGTGTAGCTCTACTTGACCTGAGGGTACCTGTTGGTCAAGCTCAGTGACCACATCAAAGGTCAGGGTCACATGAATAGTTCAACCTTTGGAGATTCAGACTTAATCTCACCGGTGCAGCTGTCATCTACAACACATTTCTATCTGGTTTGTGAACAAGGTGTAGCTCTACTTGACCTGAGGGTACCTGTTGGTCAAGCTCAGTGACCACATCAAAGGTCAGGGTCACATGAATAGTTCAACCTTTGGAGGCTCAAACTGTAATCTATGACACATTTCTATCTGGTTTGTGAACAAGGTGAAGCTCTTCTTGACCAGTTAGCTGATGGTCAAGTACAGTGACCCCATGAATGGCCAGGAACACATAAACAGCTAAAGCTTTGTTAAAGCTCATTTAGACTCAAAGCCAAACTGGGGGACCTACAGTGCCAATACATATGATTGGTCTACATGGGGATGACCTCCCAAACCTGCTGGTTAAACAACAAGACTAAACGACCTATCTCACTGATGGAGATGTTGCCGCGACTGGAAAATGGCCTGCGCTCTCACCAAGGTAACGTTGCCATGACTTTTCCCCATCTACTGGTATACATACATAGATCCACAAATTCATCTATCATATGCTTCTTTCTTCAGTCTCCTTGGTCTCAAGCCGGTTTCAGAGACATCTCCCCAGTCACGGGCAGTGTTAGACTCTGCAAAACCGCTGAGACGTTGTAGGGATGTCTCCAAGACCTGCTGGAGACAGGAAAAAGTCTATAAAAAAAATAATCGTGTTAAAAATAAGTTCCCGCGACTTCCCAGGGACCCGGCTAATCTCCAGGAGACTGAGACTGAGCGGAAACTGAGTCACCAACAAGTTGTGAACAAGTCGCCAGGGCAGTGAGATAGGCCTTTAAATCTTTGGCAGACTTCAAGAAGATTCAAACTCACAATGGCTGCCAAACTCTGGAGTGGATCTGTGACCTATGGCACCTACCTACCCATCTCACCAGTCTACATGGTGAAGCTCTTCTTGATGGCTACCAGTGGGTACCGGTCATTGAGCTGAGTGACCACATCAAGGGTCAGCTGTTGGCAGAAAGACACGTCCAGGAAGACCAGCTTGGGACACTTCTCCAAGACCCTGGCACAGACAAGCAAAACAAATATCCTCTACACGTAAAAATTATGTTTATACATACTAATATTACTTATTACTACTAAGTGTTGAAAAAACTTTTGACACGTTTGAAAAATTATTCAAAATCAGTTTTAACTCACATCACGCTGAAATTGATGGACAAATTTGGATCTAAAAATGTGTGTGTATCAGATAATTTATTCAGAACATAACAATGATTATTGCGCATCACACATGCCAACCCACAACTTCTTTTCTGCTAGAAGTACAGTGCAATATCAACGACACGTTATAGCAGTTGCTAGTGGATTAACAGGTGTGATACACAATGGAGAGGAGGAGGAGGGGGAGGGGGAGGAGAGGGGGAGGGGGAGGGGGAGGGGGAGCAGGAGGTGGAGGTGGAGGGGGAGGGGGAGGAGGGGGAAGGAGGTGAAGACAAGAAATCTCACCTTGCTACACCTTGCTGAGTAACCCTCTGAGCCCCGAGTAGATCTAGTTGTTCAAGGTCTGAGAGGTTGGATGCTATATGGTACAGGTCACCATCAGCTATACTCCTAGAAGACACACCAAAACAACATTCCAGACGATGAATAGTTAATCTATTTGAAACGTTGAGCCCCTCCTAAACAGTCGTCTTCAGGACTCTCACAGTCAGAATACCAACAGCCCTTTTCAGGACTCCGAGTCTCTTTTACGACTCTCCTAGAAATAATACCAACACTCCTTTTCAGGACTATCCCCAACAGTCCTTTATAGGACTAACCCAACAGTCCTTTTTAGGACCAACCCAACAGTCCTTTATAGGACTAACCCAACAGTCCTTTACAGGAATAACCCAACAGTCCTTTATAGGACTAATGCAACAGTCCTTTATAGGACCAACCCAACAGTCCTTCATTGGAACAACCCAACAGTTCTTTATAGGACCAACATAACATCCCTTCATAGGACCAACCCAACAGTCCTCTATAGGACCAACCCAACAGTCCTTTATATGACCAACCCAACAGTCATTTATAGGACCAACCCAACAGTCCTTTATAGGACCAACCCAACAGTCCTTTATAGGACCAACCCAACAGTCATTTATAGGACCAACCCAACAGTCATTTATAGGACCAACCCACCAGTCCTTTTTAGGACCAACCCAACAGTCATTTATAGGACCAACCCAACAGTCCTTTTCAGGACCAACCCAACAGTCCTTTATAGGACCAACCCAACAGTCCTTTATAGGACCAACCCACCAGTCCTTTATAGGACCAACCCACCAGTCCTTTATAGGACCAACCCAACAGTCATTTATAGGACTAACCCACCAGTCCTTTATAGGACCAACCCAACAGTCCTTTATAGGACCAACCCAACAGGCCTTTATAGGACCAACCCAACAGTCCTTTATAGGACCAACCCAACAGTCCTTTTTAGGACAAACCCAGCCGTCCTTTTTAGGACTACCAAAACTCCTAGAATGAATCCAATCCCTCCCTTTTCTTACATGGTGCACCGCAAAGTTCAAGTTTCAACACTCAATACCAGCAGAATCATTGTCTATACACAAGCATATAGGTGTATTTTTTATTTTAGTTTCATCCTATTCGTTCAACCATCATAAAAAAACAAATAAAATTGGACCAGTTGTCCATACCACATGAATGATAATTATAATGATGATGATGATGATGATGATGATGATGATGATTATGATGATGATGAGTCCTTTATCGGACTTACCCAATAGTCCTTCATAGGACTATTAACCCAACAGTCCTTTATAGGACCAACCCAACAGTCCTTTATAGGACCGACCCAACAGTCCTTTTTAGGACCAACCCAACAGTCCTTTATAGGACTAACCCAACAGTCCTTTTTAGGACTAACCCAACAGTCTTTTATAGGACCAACCCAACAGTCCTTTATAGGACTAACACAACAGTCCTTTACAGGACCAACCCAACAGTCCTTTATGGGACCAACCCAACAGTCCTTTATAGGACCAACCCAACAGTCCTTTTCAGGACCAACCCAACAGTCCTTTATAGGACCAACCCAACAGTCCTTTATAGGACCAACCCACCAGTCCTTTATAGGACCAACCCACCAGTCCTTTATAGGACCAACCCAACAGTCCTTTATAGGACCGACCCAACAGTCCTTTATAGGACCAACCCAACAGTCCTTTATAGGACTAACCCAACAGTCCTTTTTAGGACTAACCCAACAGTCTTTTATAGGACCAACCCAACAGTCCTTTATAGGACTAACACAACAGTCCTTTATAGGACCAACCCAACAGTCCTTTATGGGACCAACCCAACAGTCCTTTATAGGACCAACCTAACAGTCCTTTTTAGGACTAACCCAACAGTCCTTTATAGGACCAACCCAACAATCCTTTAAAGGACTAACCCAACAGTCCACGTTAGGACTAACCCAACAGTCCTTTATAGGACCAACCAAACAATCCTTTTTAGGACCAATCCAACAGTCCTTTATAGGACTAACCCAAAAGTCCACGTTAGGACTACCACAACTCTTTGAAGGAATCCAATCCCTCCCTTTCTCACATAGGGCACCACAAAGTTCAAGTTTTAACACTCAATACCAGGAGAATCACTGTCTATACACAAGCATATAGGTGTATTTTTTTATTTTATTTTCTTTTCATTTGTTCAACCATCATAAAAACAAATTGGACCAGTTGTCCATACCACATGAAGCGATGATAATTATGATGATGATGATGATGATGATGATGATGATGACGAGGGTTATGAGGATGAGGATGACAACGCTGATGATAATAACATGGTGATGATGATGATGATGATGCTGACACACAAAACAACCTCACAAATCAGTGAGAGCTCTGGGAAGTGATATGTTTATTTGCTTGTCTAAGTTTGCTTACCGTACTGATGTAAGGAAAAGCTTCCTGAGTTTGCTGCAGTTGACAACCAGGTTCTTCACCCAACTTGTGTTGCCCCTTAGGTCAGAGCTAGAGAGCATCAAGTCAAGAGAAAGAGAACCTCAATAAGCTCTTTGACTGCATTTTTATAAAGTTACATGTATATAACAAAAGCTATTAGAGGGAAAGTTCATCCTGAAGTGAAGTTGGTTTAAAACTAAAATGAAAGAAAAATACCGGTATCAGTGAAGGTTTGACTAAAATCTGTCACTGGATAAAAAAGTTATGATCTTTCGAAATTTCATTTTTTTTTAATGTCACTTCCAAGGTGCTCTCCCATCTGTTGTGTGCTACTTGATTCCATAAATCATTTTTTCTGTTTTTGACAACAGAATGCTGTTTTTTTTCATAGAGGTATGTGTTTAAAATTCTTCTCAAATTCCCTGACTGGAAAAAAAGTAAAATAATTGTCCCTGATTTCGCAATTGTGCTGGGAGCCCTGCTAAATGAAGCAAACACTGCGACTTACCACCATCCTACATCTAGCTCGAGGAGGTTGGGGCATCCCGCTGCTATGCAACCGATGCCGAGGAAGGACAGCGTCTTTGACCTCCACGTATCTAGACTCTCCAGGAGCCTGTGGGAGGGAGGAGGTCAAGTTGAAGCCCAATAATTATCACGATCCAAGCTGAACTACACAACAAAGATTCAAACACTTCCCCATCCAAAAAGAAGCACACTCGTAAGAGTAAAAAATCAAATATTACTTTTCCCAAAATATAATCATACTCAAAAGGGTAAAAAAAAAATATATTTCACAAGTGACAAATATATTTTGGGCAAAATAAACAACATCAATGCAATTTTTTAGAATTAAAAAAAAAATAACATGACATATTTAAAGAGTAATCACTCTTAGCAATGATTGTACACCAAATTCAATGTCATTGTTTGAATTATGATATCTAACCTCAAAATATAATATTTCTACTACTTCAAAACAAATTCCTAGTCTGATATTTCTTTGCTTATTCAATTCAAGTTATTACAGTTGCATTCCTTTTAATTGCCAGCTACAGCGTAGGGCTGAGACTTCTACAAACTGAGGCACGATCGAACAAATAGACTTACGGACAGCTTCTGCCTAGTTCTTGTGCGACGTTGTCCATGTTGGCCAATGATCTGACTGCGCCAAGGTTGAGGTGCCTGAGACGCGGGGTTTTGCTGTGCAAGTCAACAAAAGCAGATCCACAAAGATCAATCAGGATGCTTCAAGAGGTGTACAGTATATCTTCTTGGTTTTCAATTGTTATGCATTATAAAAAGGAGTTTTTTTACAAGGAAAATGGTTTAGTTCAACCGTGAAGTGGCACGGTTTTATATCTATATCAGGGCTTCCAACCTTAATCAACACATTTCAGTATTCCAAAGGCTGAGAATCAGTATTTTGATGGAAAAATCAGTATTTTCTAATAAATAAAGACATTGAACAACCCATGAACTTATGAAATCAGTATTTTGTATGAAACCTTCAGTATTCTCCTCAAATTTCAGTGTGAAATACTGAAAATCAGTACTACTTGGCAGCTCTGCTATATCATATTTTCTCAAAACTACAGTTATGCAATATGTTTACTTTTGTAATGCTTTTTTCACTGTATTTTAGCCAAACATTTATTGTAAAGATGATCAATTCGATTGTTAAAGCGCTATAGATGTACTTTATGGGAGGAATTGAATTGAAGCCAGCAGGAATCTTGTAAACCGGGTATACACCATTCTCGCAGTGAATGGGACAAAAGTGACAAAAATGGAGAATGAAAATTAAAGACGGAAAAAAGGAGTGGCCGCTCTCCACAACTGCTGTTTAAAATCCTTACCGTAAAATCTCTATCAGTTCCCCTTCTGTGATCGTTGACCTGTAGAGATTGAGGATTTCTAGATTTGTGAGAGACTGAAGGCACCCATAGGACTTGGACTTGATGCCCCGACATGATGCTATATTCAGCTCTGCAGAGGAGATACGATTCAATGTCAACAATATCAACAAACAAGACAGATTCCCAGAGATAAAGTTTCATACACAATGTGAAAATTCTTCAATTTACAAAACCAAATTCTTGTACAAGGGCTATTGTTTACATTGGACAGAATAGTTATGAAGAAATTTCTGCTCATAACGATATGAACACATTTCTAATATAGCAACATCTGCTATAGATAGATAGCATAGATAGATATTAAAGATTATGATGATGATCGGGATGATGATGATCGGGATGATGATGATCGGGATGATGATGGTAATGATGCTGATGGGGATGGGAATGATGATGATGATGATGATGATGATAATGAGGATGATGGTGATGATATTGATGATAATAATGATGATGATAACAATAATGATGGTGACACACCAATCAACCTATCTGAGTGTAGAGTCGAGACAAATACCTGTGAGATTGAGACATGTCTTGGCGATTGCTTCTAGTGTTTCTTCCGTGACAAAACTGCAAGCCTTCATCCTGAGAACTTTGACCTCCCCACCACACGCCTCGAGAAAACTTGACATAGGTGACAACAAATGGCAAGATAGCATCGTTGGCCTTCAATCATGAAGTAGTTTTATACTAGATGTAGAATAGCTTATTCATTAGCTATGTATTCAACATAGTATTTAGTGCATAGTATGTACATAGTATGTAGATACTATGTACATAGTATGTAGATAGTATGTAGATAGAACATAGCATGTATCATCATTTATTCATTATATTGTATTATCATTAGTCTCATAAAACTCGATATGTTAAATGTTAGTGAAATTAATTGTTTTGAACTTTTAACCAAGGTTCTTGCCTTTCTTGTAAACATTGTGTTCAATAATCCTTAATCATTTTTTTTTTAGTTACGATACCAAAGCTTTGTATTTAATCACAGAACATATTTTACACAATATGTATAATAGCTAGTAGCATAAGTATATGTATTCAACATTTATTCATACTGTATTCTCATTCTTATGTGTATCAATGGTACCAGACACGATTAGCATTTCATGCTATTTTCTGGTTCCATTTATCCTCTTAATATCTTTGTAAAACTTTCAGTTTCGCAATGTTTTGTTATATATACTTTTTAAACGGATAATAAAACATCAAACTCAAACTCAAACTCAAATTAAGTCTACATTTTTAGGCACATTTCATGGCATATGAGCAGACAAGTGCACTTGTCCATTATTGAACATGCATGTTTTACACAGGTTGCTAACATTTAAAATATATGATATTTATTCTCTGGTTGAAGAGTTATTCCCGGGATGACGAATAGAGCACACTGCCCGAAACGTTAAGACTGATACTCTCTCTTTCAGATTTTGAAAGAAACGTATAGTTAGTTGCAAAAGTGACTATAACTTTTCTACACTTTTCTCATTTCCTTTTCTTTCTTTTCTCTTTATAACTACTTTGTGACTAGTTCACAACTCCCAATCAACATCCACTCTCTTCTTCTACCTCCATTTCATCCCATTTATTTTTGGTTTAAAACAACAAAATCTAAAGTTTAAAATAGTCTTGTGTAAGTGTTATAAAATATAAAAATTCACCTCTCCACTTTTTTCACTTTTCACTTTCCTTTCCTTTCTCAACCCATAAGTGGGCCAATTATCCAAAAGAATACAACCGCATGGTGTTACCGGAAGTTTTATGTTTTTCTAAATAGTATTTATTAATATCTAATATATTTTGCTAATATTGGTTCGACTTAAACCTTATACTTAATGTAGACTAACTTCATGGGGGGCGGCGAAAATATCATTTAATGCTGTCACAAAATCATTGATTTACATCACAGAATCACAACATTGACTTGCTATGTGGACAAACTCGATATACCATGGCGCTTTCTAGGACAAAATCAATGATTTTGAATCAATAATCACGTTTCATGTTGTTTTAATTGGTGCCCCATAAAGTTAGTCTACATTTAGTACACTGTTTAAGCTGAACCATCTTTGTGAATAGGTGCCTCTGTGTCTAACCTGATGAATTCTCGATCTGCTATCTTGCCCCAGTCACCGCACCAAGACAGATCCAGCTTCTGTAGCTGACTGCATTTGGCTGTCAGTCCCTGCAAGGTGTCGTTGGATACCTAGAATCAGATGATGGGAGGCAAGGGGCAGGCGCAGTTTGGTAACGATGTTTATAGTTTTTACACAAAATATGTCATAACTAGAACAATTTGACTGACACGCTGAATATGGCTGCTGAATTCGACTGCCACTTTGTGGCAGAGGCATAAAAAAATAATTATCACCTTTTATATACCGGTAGCGCTTTCCTAGTACAAAGTACTATCCAAAGAGCTCAAGTATTACCCTCCCTTTAGCCAAGCAGCCATATTTAGCGCTAGAAGCTTGTTGATCGAATTAGATCAGGAGAATATCAATCCTGCCAGATACATATTTACTACACCTGGGTTGAGAGAAACAAGCATGAGAAAAACACCTTGTCTAAGGGTGCACATGCACATATATGCATTGGGCTGGGCTCGAACCCAGGATCTCTCTGCAAGAGTCAAGAGCTCTGATCATTATACCACAGTGCCCTTGTACATGTAACAGAAGTGTCTACAGGTAGCTTTGCCACACTTTTAATGATTCTTCTATTAAAATGGAAAGTCTCCAAAATGCAATGCATACTAGCATCTCATGAAGCTTATAAAGCTGTCCATAAAGGCTTCATGGGCGTATTCCGTAAATAAGGATTCCTGCAACATACCTTGGTTGGTCTAGATATAGATAATAAAGCTGAAACAGCCATGTAATAAAACAAATAACATACACTTCTCTCAATTTCATTTCCCTTATAACTATGGGTAAAGAATACAAAAAAAATTGTATGTTTTCTCACCATAAGACGCTTCAGTACTTTCAGGAGTGTCATACGAAATACTACATGATGATAATAACTTACCAAGTGCCAGTACGGCTGGAGATTCAACTCCACGTAGAGCAGCTGGTCATAGCAGTGCCTCTTGAACAAGGTGCAGGTTGTAGCGGCTTGACATAGATCGTCCAAGCTCAGATAGTTGAAGATGATTTGGATAAGTTCCCCCTGTATACAGACACACAGATCCACACATGAGTATTTTTAATTGCGCATTTGTGGCTCACGTCTTAACCCGTTCTGTATTGAGCCCGGAAATTTGCAGGCTGGCTTTTCATGGCTTCCTTTCATTCAGATACTGAGCAGCACGACTAGCGCATAATCTGCTGCATGGACAATAGATGACAGGCTATGAATACACTTCAAATTCTTTATTGGGTACAGTTAAGTCACACAGTTTTGGTTACTGCAGTTCCATGGTACATTTTCACATCCTAACTCGACCAGAGTTCACGACGCTTAAAAATCTACCCATGAGCAATGGTTTAAGTGAGATACCTGTGTTACTGTATATTCATAAACTTAGCCATCTTAGTAATTTTCATCATTCTTTGATTGTAGCAACTTGACATAGATCATAAATACTCATATGTAATAAAAAAATAAATGGTGTGGCATAGATCCCCTGTATAGAGACAGATAAAGGGATGAGCACTTTGCAGTAAATATATATAGCATATGAATGGTTGAAGATAATTTGAGTCAGCTCTCCTTGCATTAAGCCAGATAGTCATGAGTGCAGTGTGTATGTCCCTCTTCATAACTCCAAGTACATGTATATCAAGTACCAAAGTGATGTCAGAATCTTTATGATGAACATACCGAGAATTGTTTATAAATGAACTAGCATCTTATACGAGACATGATTTGGTCAAGGTGACATTTTCTTTCTCCACCACAGTCCGTTTTACAATTTGCTAAGACGGGAAAACCTTTTTGAGAACTACTTTGGTATGACCCAGGCTTAAAATAAACTCACAGGTAGCATGTCAAAGCAGCCGTTGTCTGTAGGGGGTAGGGCCTGGACGGGGTAGTCACATGACACCAGCTTCTTGTCGTTCCGTAGCGACAGTTTTTCCATGTGCTGGATGTACACTTCGTCTAAGTCCGTACCATCGTCGTTGGAGGAGGTTGTTGTCATGCCGACGAGCTCGACGCTGTCCAGCTCTGTGTAGTACTCACATTGCCGATGGTCAAAGACCAGTCGCAGGAGGCTGAAGAGAGAGAAAGAGAGCAAGAACGAGGGTCAAGGGTGGCAGTGAAGAATCTTTCGAAAGTTGTAACAACAAAGGTCAACTTTGCTTTCAGCCTGAAAGTGGAAACTTTTCTAGACATGAAATTTAATTTCAGGTCCACTGGTGACACATAATTCAAAATAAAGAACATTTTATGAGCATAATCATGATAATTATTGTTACTAGTGTTGTGTTTCCTTATTTGTTCATTGTTTCATATAGTTTACAAAAGATTTTGTTTTTTACGTGTGATTCATCACGTGCATGTGTATGTTCTGTTATACTTAATAAAAACGTGAACAAAACCTATATGAGCATGCTCCACAAGTGCATACTGCATGCATGTTGTGTTCAAGAATATATTATCTACTTTGGTGAGCATGCTATTTGAAATGACTGTCGTTGCGCTTACTTTGTTCTTGCGGTTGTGTGCTTGAGGGGCGGGGAGAACATCTGAGGTTGGAAGTGTTTGCCCTGAGCCTCTCCAGACCATAGCTCGTGCCACCTGGGTGTGGAGAGGGGAAGCAGATCTCAGACAGTACCAATGGAAGCAATCATACTCCATTAAACTACATACCACATATTTGTGTTTAAAGGGAATATACTGTACTAGAAAGACAAAGGGCCTTCAAAAGGGTGATTGTGAGCAATCTTATTTTCAATGGTCTTAAATTCATGTATTGTCCATTTTAGAAACTTGCTGAAATTGATTTGCCCTTAAATAATCCACATTTGGAGTAATTAATCAAAATTTGTGAAATCCTGAAAATGTTCGGGCCGAACATTTTGAGGATTAGTGATTTAATTACTAATTACTCCAAATGTGGATCATTTGAGGGCAGATAGCTATCAGCAAGTTTCTAAAATGGACAATACATGAATTTAAGACTATTGACAATAAGATTGCTCACGATCACCCTTTTGAAGGTTTTTATCTTCCCAGTACAGTATATTCCCTTTAAAGGGATAGTCCACCCTGAAATACAGTTGGTTTTAATAAGTGCCGAATTACAAAAGAAGCATGTCAGTGAGGGTTAGGCGAAAATCCAAAGAATAAGAAAGTTATGATCTTCTAAAAGTTTGTGACGTCCCGAGTAGAGCCCCACCTGATATTTTCTGGCTGCACTGGGCCTCCATTTTCTGGCAAGCGCTCAATCTCCGCTGCAAAGATCTGGATGACGGCACCAGGATGGTAAGTCTCATAGACCTTGATGGAGGACGGAATCACTTTCTCCTCAAAGTACAGATCTGCAAGATGTAGAGATAGGACAACATTTCTCCTAAGGCAATTTTCCTCATTTTGATTCATTTTGAAGGTTTCTTCAATGAAGTAACAGCTTAAACAAAATCAGGTTAGGGTTACGATCCGGTTCAGTTCAGTTTTCTATTTCAAATTGCTAAGTATATAAATTTCTTGTATGTTTTGTTTGTATATTTTAAAATGTTATGTTGATATTTTATATGTTGCAATGTATCACGTGTAATGTTTTTTATCTTGCATGGCCCAGCCTTTGGCTGGAATGGGTTACCGTGCTAAAACAAAATGAGCTGAACCAAACTGCAGTTATGATACAATAACAATACCTAGAATATCAAATATAATAATGATAATAACAATACTTTTTGACAAATTTGATACAATTTGTGTGTATCAGATAATTCATTCAGAATAAAACAATAGCCATTGTGAATGCCTCCTGTAAACACCTAGCATCTATCTTTCACATTTCATTAATAATTCATGGTGTCTCTGGCAGAAAAGACCTTATGATTCACATGTCTCATACACAATGGGCATTGTTGTATTCTGACTTAATCATCCAATTCACACAGTATTTTCAGTCCAAGTTTGTCCAAGAATGAAAATATGTCATTATCATCTGTAGAATGTGATATGAAAAAGTATCATCTTTAAGTAACAACCAATATTATTACGCCCTCCATCGAATGCTTTGTGACAGCTGTCCAATCCCAAGGGATTGTTCAGAATCACGGCAGCCACTAAGGCGCACTTATTCCGTCCATAGCCTGTACTCAATTATACACATACGTGGAGAGCAGCACTTTTTCAAAATCATTTTTCAAAAGTGTTTACACTTTTTTTCAATACCTAGTACAACAACACAGACATCTCCCAAAATTTACCTATGAAATCAGTTCCCCTGAAAGACCCTTTACCTATGAAATCAGTTCCCCTGAAAGCCCCTTTCTTGTCAAAAGGTTTTTCAGCAGATGGAACAGCCTCCCACCACTTTCCATAGGTTCGCTAAAAGAACAAGAAAAGAGACAACATATGGGAATTCAGAAAATAAGCATTCAAAATACTATACTGGTAGAATGTAACCTATGCATGTATCTTCTTTCTCATTGATGTTTCTAAAGAAATCAGCTACAACACTTCATTGCATTATGTTTAAATGTAAACGATGTGATGTACAGAAATTTTATGAAAATAAATACATGCAAAAATGTTGTCTATTAATTTGTATATCCTGCGTTGCTTACATACTGTAACTTTTGGCAGCAATGCGCTACAAATAAATGATCTTTACATGAACTATAATTTGCAATTCGATCATCGCAGTGCATCATTTGTCCATATACTAATACATCGCTCTTTTATTTTTCCAACATGTTGTATTTTTCTGACATGTTGTAGGCTTGTGTGTTAAGCCTGGGGATGATTGGTTGCTCGTCTGCATAATGGAAAGCTCTCAAAATGGCCTGGGTTATCCTAATAGGCGAATTTGTAGTTGCAATGTGCGCATGAGCAGATTATTACTGATACAAATGACCGCAGG
The DNA here is from genome assembly GCA_963669155.1 of Arbacia lixula. Taxonomy (NCBI): domain Eukaryota; kingdom Metazoa; phylum Echinodermata; class Echinoidea; order Arbacioida; family Arbaciidae; genus Arbacia; species Arbacia lixula. The sequence continues at coordinate 17,711,941 of OZ022589.1, forward strand.
TCAATCATACCATTCACAGAGTAAAATGGAAATTCCATAGATAGTGGACCACGTTTATACCCATTATAATGCAGATATGACAACAGCAATTCAGCTCTGAGAAGGTAGTGAAAGAACATTCCACCATGTGCACCTGCTTCTATTGTTATGGGCACACTGTAAAATAAGACACCTAACACAGCTTCATGATCAAATCCCAGTCTGCATTCTAATCATTCTTGATTCAGTGGAGTGTCCGACCATGATGTGACTTCAAACTGGCTTATTAATTAGTGAAAATATCTGTACGGCAATTGGGGGATACCACACTTACAATAGATAAAACATTGTAGCCTGAGGGTGTGTGTGGGGAGGAGGGGGGTCACATTAAGAAGACTTTTTAATATAAAGTCAGGCTTGCAGTTAACACTATGCCTCTACTTCAATATGAAGAACACTAATAGTGTAGGAGAAAGGGCATTCATATAATTATAGTGAACTTCTGAAAATGTGGCACAGGCCTAAACACTTTGCCATTTACTACAATGCAGAGCATTATTTCAGGAGGCGAAGGGAAGGGGGAAGGGCAGTTAAGGGGAGGGTAGTTAACACGGAGACAACTTACAAACACGCAGGCCTGAGTGAAGTCGCCATAGTTTGGGAAGACAGACGGCGGGCCGGCCATGTTCACGGCCACGTAGGCACGGGACCCATCGCCGCCGTACTGTGAGCTGAAGTGCATGACCTCCTTGCCGAACTGGCTGAGCTGGGCGGCCCCAGCGCAAGACACGGCCGACATGGTGGACGGCGACAGGGTCAGTTTCTCAATACAGGAGTTGGACGATGGGCAGCAACCCATGGACTGGCTCGGACAGCGATCACAGCCTTGCTTTTGGAAGTATTTGGGAGACACTGATGTTAGGTTTGCCCGTGAAACCAGACGTGGTCTCAGTGGAGCCTTCCGCCAGAAGACAGAATGAGTCCACGGGGTACATCCCTCATGGGCTGGAGCAAGTGGTGGGGTACACTCACGGGCTAAGAACAGTACCGGGTTGGACGGGACTAACCCACATCAGACCAAAGTGTATTGAGGAATCCTTGTTTCTACACCCAGCCTCTCATATGATCTCTACCCACTGGTTGTTTACAAGTACCATAGATCTTGTACAAAGACAAGAACACAAATAAGTCTGGAAAGACACAAAGAACAACAAATATATACTAGGGGTTAATAAACACTTTTTAAACTTTTGAAAAATATATTTTCCAATAGAAATTTGGTCAAACTCATAACTGGGCACCCATTGTTGTCAATCTGAATGTTGATATTTGCAGTAAATCTGTCATTTCTGAGAGCTTGTGGTCAAAGTGGTTCTGCTCAAATTAAAGCACAATGGACTTAAGACTACATTTCTCCAACTGAGATGGTTTATGGAGAGAATCGTCTCACCTTCTTACTGTTATATGTATACTGTTTGCTGCATAATAATGATTTCTACACACGATCGATAAGGCTTTATTCTCCTTACACGTGTAGAAGTAATACCTCTACCATACCTGCTACATGTGTATTAGACTACTTGTATATGATGATGTTCCTGATCCATCTGCAGTAACTTCACATCGGGATACTCAACCACCAATTCCAGACTAAGTTGCGCCTCTTTGTGCGACGCCTCCCAGAATACTCTCTACTGAAAGACAGAACATAGGCCTATCCCCTGCTATGCTGGCGAATAGTCCTCCCCCATCTCCAACACATTCGACCCAAGCAAGAAGAATGACGATGGCTCACCTTCTGTTCAATGACATCGAACATGGAGCAAACTCTGCACCCAACCTTGCCTCACCTATGCAGCTGAAGGAGATTGGTGAAAGGCTGTCGCGAATGTCCAACTACACCCCTGGCAAGGATCACTTGGAATACAGGCACATCTGTGAAGAACGAGGCCTCTGAAAATCAACTTGGGGTATCAATACGTACCTTTACGGTTCTTGTATCGCAAGGCATTATGGGACGGAATTCTAGTACGCGAGCGTCCAGTGATCACATATTGTTTACAATGTAATTTTCATGTTACAGATTTGTTACGTGAATCGGTTCCGACGTGATAATTTTCAGTAAATCTGAATTGTATTTTTACGATGAGAACTTTTGATTTGTATTATTATATCTTAATAATGATTCATAAAGGGTTTGTTGAGAAAATAATAAGCAAAGAGAGAGACCTCAGAGACGTCATCGTGACTCGGGTGGTAGTCCCATATGTGCAAAGATGTGTGTGTTGTGATGTGATGTGTGAAATTAAATAAATAAAATAAAAAGTACAATAATACGACTCAAAGTTCTTCTCGTTAAAATATGATTCAGATTTACTGAAAATTATGGCGTCGGAACTGATCCACATAACAAATCTGTAACATGAAAATAACAATATTGAACTTCGCGCTAGCCGCGGCTAGCGTCATACAGTGATCGCTGAATGCTCGCGTACTAGAATTCCGTCCCATCATGCATTGCAATGCAAGAACTGTAAAGGTACGTATTAACTGCCAGCAGCTATCCATCCCAGCCTAATATTAGTTAAAGCTAAGGCTATTATGTTTGTATTTTTCTTCATTTCTCACTAAACTGTACATGTATTTGTTTGTACATGTATTTATGTCAATCATATGTCGTGTCAAACTCAAAGCAGGGCCTCCTGGTAGAACAGTGTTCAACTACTGAAGTAAAGGGGCTACCCTAGGTAAATAATACTAATAAATACATTTTTAAAAATGTCCTCTAGATTACAGTTACACATAATCGATTAGCCCCGGGACTGCTCACTTTGGTGGAAACAAAGGTGGAAACAAAGGTGGAGAAGGACCTTGGTGTTCAGGTAGACCCTCATCTAAACTTTCACGAGCACATCTCTCAAGCTGTTGCTAGGTTACTAGGCCTTATCCGCAGATCATTTGTAAACCTAGATACAGAGACCTTCAATTTCCTGTTCAAAGGCCTTATCCGTCCTATCCTGGAGTATAGTCAAGCAGTTTGGTCGCCATATAAATTAGGAGAACAGAGGGCAATTGAGGCGATCCAACGTAGAGCCACAAAGATGATCCCAGCAATCAAAAACCTATCCTATGAAGGCCGACTAAAGCACCTGCAACTTCCTACGCTGCTCTTCAGACGAAAGAGAGGTGACATGATAGACGTCTACAAATATATGCATGGCCTTTACAAGGCTGATGTTCAGCTCTTTGAACTATCCACAGAAGAAAGGACAAGAGGAAACTCCCTAAAACTTGCAAAGAAGTATGCCCGACTCGACGTAAGAAAGCATTTCTTCTCCCAGACTCCCACCGTGTGATTGACACTTGGAATAGCCTCCCAGATGAGGTGGTGACTGCACCTTCAATCAACTCATTTAAGATGAGGCTAGATAAGTTTTGGAAAAATGATGCATTGAAATATGAACCCATATAATTCTAAGAAAAACCACCAGGCACGTCTATTGCAGGCTACTCTAGTAGACAATTAAAGATGCATCACCGATCCTGAATGTAAGCAAGATACAACAACCCAAATGTAAAAGAAAGATTGCAACATCTTATTTTCAACCGATCGATGAACAGGCACTGTCCTACAAGCATCGTTGGATTAAAGTAAAGTAAAGTAAAGTAAGTAAGTGAAGCACTGCGTGAGTGGGCTCGTCGCAGTAAATAATCGATAAGCCAGGCTTTATCCTCCTGAAAAAAAAAACACAACACGAAATGACATGCGTGGGGCACATATCTTAACTGAAATTTGTAAACAAACTATGATTTATGAGTAATGTTCTCGGGCTGGAAATGTAAATGTTCAATTTCTCCCACTGTCCTGCCAATACACATCAAACACACCCAAAATAAATCAATTTTTCACGTTATTCTTTACGAAAAATATATACTAACCTAGCAGGAAATCCGGTCATCCGCGATATCATTCAACAGAGTGGCCAGTTCAGGCTTTCAGCGCTTTTGCATACACATATCGCCAGCGCGCGCTCGCCTAGCTAGCCTATATTATCCATGCTGCTGGCCTGGGTACTCTCGAATCGATCTTTGGTGCAGACTAATGATATGCCTATGGCTAAACTAGGGCTGGGGCCAGGGAGCCAGAAGAAAAAAATGGCACAAATGACAGAAATGGCCGTCAAGGGCAATGATAATTGTTTAATCACATGTCACCATATTATCATTTGTGTTTTTTGTGTTTTACAAAAATATTGATCAACACTATGATTAACAATATTAACATAAGTAAACATACATGTACGTAAGCATATAACATATAATAGAAATAATGAAAATTATGATAAACATTCAACTGAATGAACGAATATATACTTGTTATTGAGAGTGATAAGCAAAACAGTGATTATATTAAGCCTATATTGCATCAGGCGTATAGATTAAGAAACATGTTGACTAGAAATCCGGAAACCGAATTTAAAAGGAAAACAACAAAAATGAATTCACTTGATGAGTTCAATTTACGATGAGGATTTACAGATAAAACAGTTGTGGTCGATTTCGTGTTATGACCATTAGACCATTATTAAAACATTATGAACATTACAGTGGCGCAGCCAATCATGGACATACGAGTGACTTCGACGTGTAGGGAAAAGTGGGGGGGGGGGGGGGGGCGGACCCCCGAGGTAAAAGGGACCCCCCCCCCCCATTATTTCCATGATTATAATTGTCAAATACAACCATTGCACAACATTCCTCCTCTTCTCTGATATATCGCATCATGATAAACCTAACTTCTGCCGGTGAGACTCTGTTAAATCTACATTATTTTAAGGGTGTCAAAGTGAGAACGAATACATTGTACATCTTAAACCACTGTTACACAATAACAGGTGTCCAGCATTCTTTTTTCCTTTTCTTTTGCGCATGTGATCACTGAATTATGATATTTACATAATTGAAGGGCACAATTTGCACTTTGGAGTATATAGTTGCCCCGTAATAAATCACGAAGACTCAACTTTTTCTACAATTTGCAAATCTTACAGAAGTGGAAAAGAATGTGCATTTTCAGATACTTGAGCCTCTTCATATCGGTTAAACATTATTCAGGTTGGAAAGTTCTAAATCTCATTGAAGTCATGAACGCAATGCCAGGACAAATGGTACCACTACAAGCTCCGTTTTGCCCATATCACTGGGTCCGTCCGACCCAAGGTATGCATGGGGTAAAAGGGACCGTGATGTGAACATTTTTCTCACTAAGTGTCTCTCATATTAAAACTACATTGTTAAGACATTTTCAGAAACGTGATGGTAGTTATTGCCAAATACAAATTATTCATCGCCACCAAAAAAATAGTCTGCAAGCATTTTTTGTTCATTGATCAGTCCAGTTTGCTTTTCCCCCATATTCACCGTACTGCACATGTGGCGGGACGGAGATTCGAGCTCAAATTGGGACGTTTTCTGGTCAAAGATAGCAGTGTGATAGCTTGATGTCTCAAGCTGTGTGCTGTGGCATGCGAAGCAGTACACGCCGTACATGTATGCATTACTATTGTTGTTTGTGAGTCTTTCTTTGGTCGATTATTACCCCGAAGGGTGGGCCGATCCCGGAGGTACTGCAATACCGGGCCAACCCGTGATCAGGACGGAGCAAGCTCCTATTCCATGATCTAAGTTCAAAAATCAGTTTAATATACAAGCGACTCGGTCAGTCGCGTTTCAGATATTAAGCTGAAAAGAACAGATACTACACATGATCTTAGCCAAAAGGCCGAGAAGCGATACCGAGAGAGGGAATTAAAAATCGACAGTATCTACCGCAATTTACTGACAAAATGGTTAGCAATATGCTGGGAACGCGTAATTTCATATGATATTTTGGTCTGTACTTTCAAATCGGTAGTTCATACGGGAAAACCATGTAACATTTTCAGAAACAAAATCATATGATAAATCATTTACAGATAATGAGATCCATGCCTAATGACACATTTCTTAAATAATGCAATGTTAGTATCAACACATCAGCATCGCAGCACAAGTTTGACAATTATATGTGAGCGACATGAATATGCATGATTCTGCACGATCGTCATTCACAGCTTGTCGTTCGCTACGCATGTGCAGTGCATGCTGAATTAACTCGTAGTTCGTAGCTTTTACTGTACCTCAATAACGTTCTACGGAAAAAATAAATAGTAGTTTAACCATTAGTGTATATTCTTATACAGTCTGAAAGCAAAAAAATAAGAACAACATTTTGACAGCAGAATATTTTTTTGTATGATTCGATCGTTGAATATTATCATTATTACATGCGTGTGAGGAACAGGTAGAGAGATCTTCGAACGTGTATATTGCATTCCAGCCACGAACGAATTTGTCAAGTGATTTACGGCTGTGGTTGTGTTGTATGTCCTAAGCTTGAGGACAAGGACATGAAAGTCCATCAAAAAAAATGCCCAGCGGGCTGGTGATAGGGAGTAAGCTGGTGATAATGGAGATATGGGGTTGTAATTTGACCCTTGACGCGTGACTCGCATGACCCAGTGTTTACCCAATAAAGCCAGTTCGGCGAGGAGTCACTAGTCACTAGCCTTGGTTCTAGGCGCAGTTTATCAGCACAAAATCGAGTATACGGCGCAACCAGCTCGGGGATCGGTGGCTCGACGCTCGGGTTGAGTAGCGCGCTATATACTAATAGGCTACACTCGAACTTGGGTTGCTAAGTCGCGTCTTGAACCTAGACTACGGAGTCGCTGGCGTGTGTTCTATTTCTTACAGGTGTTCATTTTGTTTTTATTTATTCATTTATTTTAATCAGCATTTCATGAACACAACTTCATAATCATCTTAAAATAATCTGAAATCCAAGCACACAATGATACAAGCCATGCGAATGTTAATTGAAAGAGCGGAATGGGAGAGGAGAGATAGATGCCATTACATCAGGAAGATACGGAGAGAGAGGGGGAGATAGAGAGAGAGAGAGAGAGAGAGAGAGAGAGAGAGAGAGAGAGAGAGAGAGAGAGAGAGAGAGAGAGAGAGAGAGAGAGAAGAGGAAGAGAGAGGGGGGTATACTGAAGAGATAATAGAGAGAAGGAATGAAGAACTAGAAGGGATTGTTTAATCCACATTCAATAACATTAACGTGCATAAGGAATTACTTTACAAGGTATGCAAGAAATGCAACCAGAGTCCAGTTTGAAGAAAGAGACTTACAAAATAATCTTTCTTCTTTGTGAGAGACGCGAGGAAGAAAGGGGAAAAAAATGACGCGCATCCTCCAGATTTCAAACAATGATTAAACTAGGGCCTATACAACACTGAACTGGTATTACAAGATATGGTTTGATTTGATTTGATTTGATTTGGTTTTATTTATACACGGGAGCCCTTGATCAGGGAATATGGTTGTTTTTTAGAGGGGCCGTGACTCGTAAAAACCAGAACATACACATTCAGATTTTACAATATAGAGCAATGAAAACAAACACAAAAATGATGAAAAACAATAAAAATATAAATCTTATGAAGCTAACAAACAAGAGACACACACACAAATATATTGCCAAATGGTAATTCATTGAACATGGATTTGTTACAGACCCAGTCAACTAAAGAGAGAAAGCAATCTAAATCCAAAGACGAACAAGAAAGATGAATCCACTTGTTACATTCAACACATAACATGCATAACAACAGTATTCTGATTATTTTTGACAGGTTTATCAATCACACTAAACACTTAACACATTTTACTGTCGTTGAAAAAAAAAAATGTTCCGTAACAATTTAAATTACCGTGTGAATGAACAAGTTTTCAAGGTCAAGTTCCTTTGCGATTTTCAGTTACCTGTTGTCAGTCGTTATAAGGCAGTGATCACCTCAACGTTTGTCATTGCCATGGTCGCGAATTCTGCCAAACACAGTTTGTTGATCTCTGGTCAGAATTTGATGGTCGTTGATGAAGATCTTGCTTCCGCGGAGCATGGTGCGAATGCGATGGGATTGTTTGAAACTAACTCCCTCTATAATAAAACAGGAACCATGGAGAAAATCTCATTTAGCATACAAGAACGGGTCACAATTAATGCGTTAAGTCGTTCTTGATTTAAGAACAGCTTAGTAATAAACCACCTGGTCCCATCCTAGTGGTCCCATCTCATGTTGTATCGCGTAAACTTCACAAGTGTTTTGGTCCTTGTGACGCTTGATGTCTTCTCGGGTAGAGTCGATGAGAACGGATGTCAATCGGTTGAAGTTCAATACCCAATTTCTGTCGGACGAGGGCCATAGAGTTACATCATTGGTGTTTTCACTTTCTGTCTCTTGAAGGCTGTGAATCCGGAGGCAGTTTCGTCGGCTGTTAGCTTCCAGCTCCTCAATCCAGGGCGATTCCACCGCCATTTTATGCTGCAGATCATGAAGCTGTTCCAATAGTTTTTTTTTTAATCAAAGCCAACTTCGATTGAAGATCATGGTCAATCGATTCGTAGATGCGTTGAGTGACAGAGTCTCAAATGGCTTCGGAGACGGCTTTTGTGATTACGTCAACCACCTCAGGGGTTTAAAGGTCCGCTGAACTTCGGAGTCAAGGTCAATCGTCACTTAAGTAGGCAAGACGCTTGACTGACCACCAACTTTTGATGGGTGCTCTTCTTCAACGAGTGCCGACCAGCAGCCCCATGGCTCGGCTGCAGGCCAGCGTATCGACGTTTCTATTGTAAGAGTGTATATGTGTTGTTTGTAGACGTGGCTGGTACACACTCTTACTCTTCTCGAGTTGATGAAGAAATTAACTTATAGGAGAGACGTTCTTGTCCAGTAGTCAATAGAGAATTTATTACTGACGTATCTCCAGTTCCAGTTGTACATGGAAGATATATATATATATATGACTCCGGGGTACAAAGTTGACATGTACAAATGAACAGAGGTAGAAAACTCGGAGGTAGAAACTCACTGGTACTCCCAGCAGACGGTCCTATATTAAACCCTAAAGAGGGCTAGGGAGACCTAGCAAAAGTCGTCTTCACGCCAAGAGGCAGAGAAGAGAAGAATCAATTCAGATTCCAACTCTTGGAGTTTTCATCTAAAGGAGGCAGAATTAAAGATGGGTGTTTTGTAAACTGGGGCAGGAAGCGATACAACCCAACGGAGGTAAAACTGATAAGGGGACCATACTGGCTACTTTTAATGTGAACATATCCACCCATGCAGGAGGGAGTTTGGGTTTCAGCCCACAATTTGTGTAAACAAGGAGTAGGTTGTTTTTATTAATATCTGGGACAGAGGAAGTTATTTTGATAGGCAACATAGCTTGTGAATTTTCAAGAAACTTTTGAAACTGTTTAATATAACTGGAGGTTGACAACTGTAAAGTGTAGGATATTAATATGGATAAATGGTGTTACACTATTTCCAGCCATATATATATGTATATATCTGGGCCATGTTGCATATAATTATGTTTTCAATTATTGCAATTTACCATCAATGTTAACTACCATGGCAACAGGTGCAATGATGAGAGCTCATTAGCTGTTGTCATGGTAGTATGATGGCAAACTCAATAATGTCTTAAATCCCAAGGTACTAACAAAACCTTTCTGCAACACCACTCTGATTTATTTATTACGAATAACTTCGCTTGGTTGCACATGTGATTGATTATTCTTAAAATAAAATAAAATCAAAACCATTTTCAAAAAGTTTACTCGGAGGGAGAAATCCTGTCAACGAGATTGAAACCTATAATCAATAACATTTGATGCACAATTTTGATTTAGAATCTTTTCTTTTGTGAAAGATATAACTCAATCATTGTATGAAGTACAACAGTACTATACGATCGAGCGTAAAATGACTGTTACGAAACCCAGCATGTTCATCACCAATCATATCCTCATCTTCAAGATGAAAAGTCATATGTTCTTTCAATTTGTTAGGATCAATAAAGTGGATCACCCTTTTTCTTACAAACCGGACAATTCGAACATTCCCTTGGGAATTCCACTTGTTGAATGATTTGACAATAATACAAGCACTTAGTAAGGAGTTCGTGCTAGATTTCAGATATTCATTAATATTGATATCACGTCTTCGCCGTGAACTTTACCGTTTTTAAGACGTTTAATATGAATACAGCTGCATTATAATTATTATTCGGAATAGGGTAGGCTAATATTATTGCAAGGTTGTGCAAAGTCTGTGGTGCTCAATAAGAACGCCACCAACGTCAATACAATTATAGGCAGCAATAACAACAAATCAGTTACCAACTGCGGCTGCCTGAAAGTTGAAGCTGGAATTGTGAAATGGCTCAATCTCAAGAACTCAGTGATGAAGAACTCAGGAGACGATTTGAGGAGGAGTTCAACATTGAGTTAGATAATATGCTTGGTATAGGTAGGTGGAGATCATTTAGCGTAGACATTACTTTAAGTCCAAACTTGATCGTCAGGCGTTGAGAACACACTAACTTTTTTTAGGTCTCGAAAGCCCTCCGTCTCCAACTAGGAACCCCACGACTTCGGCGTGGGAGGCGTGGGGTTCCTCGTAAGAGTCGTAGGGCTGAAGTCTAGACAGATTCAAAATTACTGAATACTGTGGATTTACTAAATAAGTTGACGTTTGTGTGTGTGTTTTTTTAAGTTGGCCAGGATCCTCTCTTATAAACTAAGCCAAAAGCCAGGATTGATTTTTTTTTTATTGCGAATATTTTGACCGAAAAATCAGTCTCTGCGCATGAGTCTGACTCTGGACTGTAGACGTAGAGTGTAGTCGCGAACATTGGCTCTGCTGAGATTGCATCTGGCTCCTCTGAACTAGACAGCAATAACCGTCTCATTCAGAGCAATCTTTTAAGCGAAATTACATTTTTGAACATACCCCCGAATAGATAGGGGTGTTCAGAGCTAGAGTAGCCAGATGCAATCTCAGCAGATCCGACTCCTATAGCGACTGATTTTTTCAGTCTACTCTAAACGCCCTATTTGGGTGTAAGTCCAAAAATGAAATTTCGATTAAAGAATGCCCAGAATGAGACAATTTTTCCTGTCTAATATTTGTTCAGACTTATACTATGATTGATACCAAGTGTAACTCTGTAGACCGTATTTTAAGCCCTGCGCAAAGCATACACCAAGTTATCTCAGATATTATCTCAGATATTTTGAAGAAATTGATGGAAGATTAGATCTAATTTTGTCTTTTTAAAGCAGCTTTCGTCTCAGTTTGAATACTAGCCAAGAAGATGGCAGTTACATGGACTTTATATTGTCAAACCTCTTTAATAACATAAATTTGATTTTAGGGGTTATCTAAGAAGGAATACTTTATATCTTGACCTCTATCTCAATTTTGAATTTCTGTCATAAATGTGTCTATTTTTCTTTTTGTACAGCTTCCAAGCAGCCATCCAAGATCAGTATGTCCCTGATCTCTAAGAGGAACCTGGCACAATCCTTACTGGCTAAGGGCTCTCAGGATGAGCTGTAAGTGACCCTTCCCGGGGGTGTTTCAGGAAGCTGTTCGTAAGCTACAAACAACTTTACCCACGACTAGTGAGCTGTTCTCGTGTTGAATAAGATTCTCAATGATTTTGATTTTTCCCATCAGCTGACGTTGAAATCTGGGCCCTGTTGTATAAAACGTACCATTGATGGTAACTTTGCTACCAATGGTAATTTATGTGGAAACCTTGAATTTCATTGGCAGTCGAGCGATGTTACCATGGTAGTTACCATTGATGGCAGAGTTGCCATTAATGGTAGGTTTTATGCAACGGGGCTCTGGTCTTTTTAAATTGAATTTCTTGTTGTTAATGAGCATCTGAATACATAGTTTATGGTTTATCAAATTTGATTAGGATTATTGGAAACTAACCCTCACTATGTTAAAACAGGAACAAATTGAGGTATCTGATTTTGCACAAGAACAGTTCACCAGTCGTGCATAAAGTCGTCCGGAGCTTATGAACAGCTTGGTAAAACACCCCCAGACCATACAATGTATGCCCCTTTTGCCCCTGCCAGTGCGCGATGCATCTGGCAGGGGGCAGTGCTAGCATTGAACACGTGCACTGTGATGCAGGAGGTGATCTTTGGTCTCGAGGTTATGAGAACCAAAAAGGTTTTTTGACGGACCATCCAAAACCTCCTCAAAATCTATCTATCGCTATAATTCAGCTTTTAGTCAGTTTTCAGTTCTGTTACTAGAAGAGAAGTTCTTGTACACTCTATTCTTCCAATTTCAGTGGGTTTTACACAATTTTATTATGCTAAACTGTAAAACGGCTACCCTTGTCTTTAACATAAAAACAAGCTGCACTACAGAGCGGGGAGGGAATGAAGGCAGTCAGACAATCTTGAATAAGCCGTTTCCTCAGTGTGTTCACAACTTTCCCCTAAATGCATAGTAACATGTTATTACATTCACCTGTATATCGTAATTAAGTTTCAATGGCTGGAAAGCACTTGAATCTATTAGTTGCTGCTCCTTTGACAATCCTTAGACAAGCATTGGGGTTACCTTTCGTAACATTGTTAGAACGATGTGCGTAACATTTATATCGAAAATGGTGAATTGTTTGTGTTTGCGTTTCTGCACAGCATTGAAGGCCTGATGAAGCTAACTCACGTCCGTCTGGATAGAGAGAACATCACAGAGATTGACAACCTAGAGATGTTAGGACCCGTCACCAACCTGTATCTACAGCAGGTGAGCAGGGTAGATGGGGAAGGAAAGCGGGAATCAAGTTGGAAGAAATTGATGTATAGGGAGGGAGACAGTGTTATAGTCTATTGGTGGTAGTCCAAAATGCTTACTTGGGAGAAATTTTCTTCTAACTCTTACTCGCTGGTCAGAGAGAACATAACTGAGATTGATATCCTGTAGATATTAGGATCCTTTACAAAACATGTATCAACAGCAGGTGAGCAAAGCAGAGTTGGGGGAGATTGATGTAGGGGGGGGGGGGGGGGAGGCAGTGTTAAAGGCCAGTTCAGAACTGACATTAAGTCACAATTTAAGACCAAAAAAAGGAGGTGCTAGTGAAAGAGCTTTCTGGGGTAATTTCAATTTGAAAAGAAATTTAAGGTATACACCTAATGGTAGTAAAGATAGCGTGCTCCATCCTGTAAAAGAATGACAAACAAATGGACGAAGATGTTGGAACCAAATGGATTTGCACCGCCAATTTACTGCTTACCAGTAGTAGTCCGCTGTAAGGACCATTTGGCTAGATTTTAGTGAAAGGGCTTTCTGGGGTAATTCGAATTTGAGAAGAAATATTAGGCATACACCCAGTAGTAGTAAAGATGGTGTGCTCCATCCATCCATTTTATTGTTCAAATGGAATTTGTATTTGAAATGTCTTGAAAATTGAATATCTTTACAGAATGCCATTGAAAGAATAGAAAATTTGGAGTGCCTCACGTCCCTGCAGTTCCTAACACTGGCAGGGAATAAGATCACAAGAATCTCGGATCTGAAAGTGCTGGACACATTGAAGCTCTTAGACCTGTCTGCAAACCAGATCCAACATGTTGAGGCAGGTGAGTTGCACATCAAGCGATCTAAGGAGCTGTCACGAATCAGTTCATTTATTACCAACAACAATTGCTTGGGAGCTGCTTTATATCCCCGTCGTCCGCCCTGGGTAGTTTGTAAAACTATGTTAATTTAGATTAGATAGAATGTAATTTGTAGAACTGAACACAACAAAAAATGTAAGTCCCTCCCCCCCCCCTAGCAAAATAGTATAACTTTTTAATTAAAAGGGTTTTGAGCAACATAACTGAGCAGGATTGTTCCTTTACCTATTGACTGAGTTCCGTAAGAAAATCACACTAATCCACTCCGTCATGCATGACTGAGCACTCATTAAATACAAAATTGTCACTTTTGAAAAGTCTGAAGGGTAATTTCAGGATTCTGTCATAATTTTTTTTAATGAATCCCATTTCTAGTGCATAAATTATGTCCTTTCATTGTTAATCATCCATCTCTCGACGCACTAACACCTATCCTGACACTTAAGCCATTGTTTTGGTTGAGTGAGCACAGTCTAAAACTTACTCATCCCTCTTGAGTTTGAAGCTTTTAAGAACCCTTTATTTTTGTGAACAAATAAAACTCAAGACGTTTTGACAAAGATGTAACATGACCTGTTATGTGTACATAAGTCATTTTCTTGTCATGGTTGAGTGAATACACTTTCAAAGGCTGAATTGGGTTTGATGTTTAATCATGATACGTATAAAAGTTTAACATACAATTTACTTAGAAAGCTTAATACTACAGTACATGTACATTGAAAAACAAAACCTTTACAATACTCATGTTTAAATTGTATACAGTGACTGCAGTAAAAACACATCCAATTCTAAATTTTTAAAAATGGGTACATACAGTAGAATATTGCACTTATGAATTTAACATCATTTGGAAATAATGAAAAGGGAGCAGAGAAGGGACAATGTAAATCAATGGGAAGGGCTGGATCACTGCCAAGTGGGAAGTACTTGAGAAGATTGCGTATGAGAAGTCATGCATGATGGTACTTGTCCAAGAAACTGGCCAGGCTAAATCAGACAATTTGAAGCTGTCTTGGTATATGTTAGCAGACTCAATCCAAAGTGCTCACAATGGTATTGCCACTTTTGCGCTTGTAAAACTCTGTTATTCTTGTACATGTGGAGAATGGTACTCGGTAAAATGTAAATGAACATACATATGAAGGGTCTCTTTTAATGAAATCATATGTCATAGCTGAATAGTTTTTATTTTGACAATAGACTGTTTCTGTAGATTATGGAAATAGTTCAGTGTCTTAGCAGGAGGGCTAACTCTTTTCTTCCTCTAAAATTCATTTCATTTTTAAAATAAAATTTGCTACTGGGTATTCATTTGAGACAAAAATTCTGTCCAAAATGTGTGTATAAATATTCTCTTAAAAGGAAACTGTCTGAACTCTGTACTTCATCGTGTTTGTTGTGTATGTTAAAGTTTTTAACAACTTTCATGGTGATAATATGCATGGTGTGTATTTTCATAACATAAATTTATTTTCGTCTTTTCAATAGACGAGCTACCAACATCTCTGGTGTTTCTAGATTTGAGAGGGAACCCTTGTACAGAATCAGCAGGCTATAGGTAAATATTGCATACGTGATGCTTGCATAACAATATTTCACTGGAATAAAAAAAATGAAAAAAATTCAAATGTAAAGATTATGGAGGATGACCAATGATTGCTACAAATAAGTGTACATGTACATTGCCATTCTGTCTGCTAGATTCAGAGCTTTTAAGGATTAGACTTAATGTTAGGGTCTAATATTGAGATAAATGTTGAGTATTAAGGTTTTGGTGTAGTCTTGTCTTTTCATAGTGATAATAATAGTTTTAAGAATACATTTACGGTACATTCTTTAACCCATTTTAGGGCTTCATAAAGCCTGGTTCATTGAGATGTCAAATTTTGCCATGGGATTGCAGTAACTAAATTGTGCCCTATATTAAAGGAATTTGAAATTAATTCATAGCCTGTTATCTATTGTCTATGCAGCAGATTACGCACACACAAAATTATTTCTGAACAAGGAGTACACAACAATTTTGTTTAATTCAAAATTAAAGGAATGTGACAGCTAACCTTATCAGAAATGAGCATGCTATTTTGAAAGGTCCTTCTTAAATGGAGTCACCCATATGTTTGCTTTCTTAGAAATCGGGTCCTGGCTGCTCTGCCCAACCTCAAACAGCTCGATGGTGACCTGCTGACCAAAGCTGAAAAGCGGGCCGCTGGTCACCCTGTGTCCAGTGATGATGACAGCGATGATGAAGAGGAGGAGGAGGAAGATGGAGAGGTTGCCGAAGGAAAGAATCGTGAACAAGATGACGTTGATATCGATGGTAAGTCCTTGTATTTTCTTGTGTGCATACCACCATTCTCATCAAGCACAATGGATCAGTGATCCTGTTTTATAAATTTCAAATTTCTGATTTTCCTATTTCCTTATCAATACATAAGCATTAAACTGAACATGCATCTCATTTCTGTGTATTTTACATCTGTTTTTCAAGTATGAAGACGTAAAGAGAGGTACCAATAAATATTTGAGATAGATAGTTTTAAGCCTTTATCTGCCCTCTTTGGTGATGTTTGTGTCCGTGGCTGAGATTCATGGGATGGGGCACACTGGTTCTTCTGTACCTATGAAATGGCCCAAATAGCAGGTCTGTTATTTGATTAAAAGCTATTAACAACGTATTGCTCATGCTGCCGTATTTTTTGTTATTTATAAAGCTTTGTACTGTGCATTTATCTCCCCCAGACATACATGTTGCAGTTTGGCCATTTAGTTATTATCATAAGAATGCACCTTTCAAAATTCATAACATATTGAGCTGCCTAATGACAGCAGTGCAGAATTACATGAGATGAAATGTTTATTGCATACCAATTTCAATCTAAGTCTTTAGCTTGTCATTGCTGATTTACAGATTTTGAGCATGAATCTTAATTGAGAAGTCTCTTTGTTTGACAGACGTCTTCCGTCTCAGCGCCAACTTCATCCACCGGTCCCGTGAGCGAGCCGCCCAGTACGCCAGTCAGCACACCCAGCACATGCACCAGATAGAGGAGGTCCGCAGCCAATCAAGGCAAGCCATGGATACTGCCAGGTCAGGGGTCACGACCCCGGGGTCAAGGGGGGATAGAGGGACTCCACTGACCCCTTCCCCGGCGTCCAGATAGCAAGACAGTGACCAGTGAGATTCGGCTTCCTGAGTAGCTGAATGGGAACTTTTAGGACGCACCAAAATACCAATCTTCAACCGTTGCGTGCTCTAAGTGAGTGCGGCCATGTTGTAGCTTTTTGGCTGGACCTCCTTTCAAAATGTGACACAGTAGACATACAACAATAGACAATCTGTCCCTGGCACAACCAGCTTATCGGCCTAGCAGTATGTACGGTATAGAGCGCAGCTGGCGTTGTTTTCATTCTTGCCTGCATTTCTGCTGGTATTTCTGCCCAAAACTTTGATTGTAGGGATGTGGACCTTCCATTATATTCGTGGATTGAGCTGGGTCTCACATTACTTGATTAATTGATAGTTGTTTATCACGATTTTACGTCAAAGTTTTTCAGGTCAATAAAATTTTTAATTGTTGACGGACAAGCAGCTAGTTTAGCCTATGCACACCAGCGCTAGCAGTGTATTGACTTGTCCTCCATGAGCTGTTTGCTACTCATTTCAGGTTTCATTTCAGTAAAATGGAAATTGTTTTAAAAAAATGATATATCAATTTTTTCTCTGATTTTTTTTTTGTAATATAAATATATTATTTTCTACCAATATGTATATGTTTGCAGTTTTGATATTTATTTGATATAAGTCTTGTACTGAAATATCAGCCAATCAAATTACTGATCAAGCAAGTATGTCTAGTATATCATACCATTGTTCGAAGTTCAAGAAAATATTGACACACAGTGAGCTTTCAGTTGGCTGTTAAGGAATATTGTGACTCTCTCAGACATTTTGGAGGGGTTTGATCCAATGACTGGGGTAATAATGCAGGGCTCTTACTAAATTAGAAAAATAAGTTCCCACTTATCTATGTAAAATTATCCACTAAAAACGAATTTCACATTTGTTTGCCGCAATAAAGTCTCATTTTGACGTAAATGTGAAATAAAACATACGCCTCCAGTGACGTCAGAGAAGTCAAAATGCCAGACCATCTTCGTAATGTATTCACAACTTCCCCCTAACTGCGTAGTAACGCGTTATTGCATTAACCTGTATCTTGTCATTCAGATTCAATGGATGGAATGCACTTTGAATCTATTAGTTGTTGCTACTCGGACAAACCTCGGACAAGCTTTGGGGTTCCCATTGGGAACGTATTGTTTGAATGGCGTGAATATTTTATTCACACCGTTGGCATTCATGGCATTTTGACTTCTCATACGTCACTGGAGGCGTGCGTTTTTCAAATTTTCGTCAAAATGAGACTTTATTGCGGCAAACGAATGTGAAATTCGTTTTTAGTGGATAATTTTACATAGATTAGTGGAAACTTATTTTTCTAATTTAGTAACCCTTTAACTGATGAGGCAAGGTAAATAAGACTAGTAAAATATTAGTAGTAGTATTATTACTGCACCTCTTTGTGTATGCACGATGCATATCTTGAGTGTGTTTTTACAATAAGGGTACCTGGCTTATGTATATAACTGCATTTTTGTTGGAGAATGTTCTGATCAGCGGAGGTTTTTAGCCTTCCTTGTTTATATCATATGATATTTCTGATGTTTTTCTTTGTCTTTGGCGTGTGGCCTTATGATAATAGCATTGTTTTGAGATCACCTTGTGCCAATAGTGTTAACCATGTCTTTATGAGCAGTCTCTATTCGTATATTAATAACAACCCCAAGGCTGGTTGAAGTTTTCCTGACATAGCAACAAATAATGTATGCAAACTGCATCGTTGTCTTTCTGAACAAAATAACATGGCTTGTGCAAGGCAGGTGAAGAAATGTTCAGTTACTATGCTGACAGAGGGATGTATGCGTAAACTTTGAAAAGGTTATGTTAGTAAACCTTTGATCTTGTGTTGTGGCTTGGCATGTGTGATGTACAAAAGATATTGTGTTGGTTGAGTTAATTACTTGAAACACACAACCCAATTAGAAATTGTAAGGCAAATTTGAGCAGATTATTTCTCATTTTAGTTGTATCCTAAAATGTTAACATCCCTTCACTTAAAATTGTTTACATTTCAGCTTGATTTGAGTTACAACTGTTGAATTTTTTAAGAATCAGATGTGAAAAATGTGTTTTTGTGGTCACGTGTACAAGTTGCGTTGCCAGGCAACTGAGCCCAGTATTTTTGTAATTGCAGATGTTTCAGGAAGAAAGGTAATTTTATCTTAATTTTTTGGTCTCCTTTGATTTTGTGACAAGGAAATCAAATAATTGTTATGTGCTGCAAAATAAGCTTTCAGCCGATACTGAAGTCAGAAATCAATTCATGTCAATAGCATTGCCAGTTGAAGGAGTTATTCAGCACCTCGAAACCATAGTAACATTCTTCAACTTGTGTCTTCTTGCTTTATCGTATTCCGTCCATAGATTAAGCAAATTCAAGAAAATATTTTGCTTTGATCTGTTTTTCAATAAAAAAAAAAAGGATGAAAGAATTTTAATTTGTATTCTTATGTGCCAGATTTTGGATTCCCTTATGTGTAATCCTTTTCACACCACATCCATTTTTCTTGCCATCTCACACTCCCATTTTTCCTCTCATCTAAACCTATTCCTCTATCTCTTTTCCTGTCATCTCTCCTTTCGCTCTCAACCTATCTCCCTTTAAGTCATTGTCTTAAGTCTTCACTTTAAATGTGTTGTTTTCCATATAAATGTTAACACATGCCAATAGTTATTACAATTGGCATTACAATTCGTCATTACTACAAAAATATATCTTCAAAAACTCCATCTGATGTTTGTAGAAGTTGCCATATTGTGTTTAATAATCTTTCTTTTTCAACTCTCTACCCCAAATAAAACACTAGATGAAGACATGTGTAATATATATATTTATAATGTACATCTTCTCTAAATGAAGCAAAGAAAACTTTATATAAAACAATACCTGCACATTTTCTTATTACATACATAATAGATTTATAGTTACACATTATGCAAAATAAGATCTTTAAATAGCATTATTTAAATCTGTTTTTTTTATAAAGCAAAAATGAAAATGATGTAATCATGTTTAGTCATTCTTTACAAGAGGAAAAGAGGTTAAATAAACCCTAAGGATTTGATACACAGAAATTTACAAGATTCTAATTATTTTCAATCATTTTTTGGTACAAAATTCTCTGATAGATTTCTTGGTATTGCAACCTTACACATAATGTTCTTACAAAAAAACAATACATTGGTATACTTTATACAAGGCTACATACAAGAAGTGAAAAAAAAATATGATACAGGTCACACTTTTCAACATCAGTGACACATGTAGAAAAAAAAAAATCAGAATTCTGAATAACGATGTATTTCCATTAGAAGGCATCTAAATAGGGACATTTTAAATTAGTTCCTCTTATTTGAAAAGTCCCTTTACCAGATACATAATATATCATTTATGGATTGCATTCAAGAAAATATTTACATATAGTTTTCTTGTTGCATTACAGTACAATAAGGATAAATGAGTTGGGACATACTCTACCTAACACAAGTCATGTACGTACATGTACAGAGAAGCGGCTAGGTCATGCCAATGTCTTAATTCTTCAACAATATTCTGTACACACACGATACTACCAATGTAATTCCACACCTTTCCCAAAGGTTGGTACATATATACCTTATATATATCATAGGATCATACCTACATAACATCACCAGAACCCTATAAGGCAAATAGCCCCTTGAGTGTCCATACACATGGGGCATTAATGACCTTTCAGCAAAATTAATGCCAAAAGTACAAGAGTTGGAAAAAAAATCAATGAAAAGACATAGATATGTTATCGTGGAAAGTACATGTATATTGTATAACCAGAAATTGCTCGAGAATAAATATTTTCCTTCGACTAAATCATTTGAAATTAACTTTCATCTGCCTATTTCTTGATATCTTTACAATGGCATTTTTCAACTTTTGAAAGGGAAAAAAATATGATAATTTAGAAGGCTATATTAACATCAAAACTGTATTTTGTGGTCATCATTGCAATGAAAATGGTTGATAATTACTGCCAACTGTTAATACACAGTATCATATATGATAAGTGTAAGATGTTGCACTGTGCTATATTGGCAACTGTAATAACTGATGACCATTATCTCACCATTTTTCTTACCATTATCTTACCATTTTCTAATAAAATCAAATCTGCCAAAGAAATGCATGTCATTGTTTCACACATTTAAATTTGTTGTAATTCCTCAAAACATTCTCTTTACTTTACAGTTTGGTCCATAATTTCACAATTTCAAAGTATCAGTGGTAAAATAAGGACAAAATAGAAAGGAATATCATCAATATTTACACATAACTTGACGGGTACAGTCGGGTACTGACTTACAACTACATGCATTTTCCAGGTTCCATTTTTTTTTCTGTTGATTTGTTCGAACAACAGAACTGGAAAATTGTTTGCAGACAACCAATGTATTGCAAATAATTACCAGGGGAGCAAAAGAGAATATGTTGGAAATTATGGATTAGTCCTAAAGAAAGATATGGAATTATAGTTGCAAATAGGCAACAGCTTCTGACCAATTTGGTACATTATATCAGGTGAACATGTGCATATAGTCTTAAAGATGGGGAGACCGATCACTGAATATTCAGTTACTAAAACTCTACCTGATGTATAACCATCACAAACTACTGGTAAGACTTCTTCAAACTGAGAATATCCTATTACTGTAACACACATCCCCATACTAGCTCTAAACACGATATATAGAATTCTCTGCTAGTCACAGAATGGCTGTACATACAGGTATGTATGAATAATATGGAAAGCCCTTTGTTTCTTACATACATGTATCAAAAAGACAGCGATACTGACATCTGTACATAATCAATGATGAAAATAGCCTATGTCAAAGTTTACACTTTCATGGTAACAGTTTACAATTGACAGAGCTATATTGCACATAGCTGTATAATGAAAGTATGTTACAATCAATTGGAACTACTTAGGAAACAGGTTTCTTTGTAGTTACAATCGATTGTGATTATGAACAGTTATTTATACGGCTTTGTGCAACAGGGCCTAGGATATTGCATGCTTGGAGGTCAAAATGGGTCAATCAACTTAAATTTCTTTATCTGATCACTTGGCTGCTTGCTTGCTAAACTGTTGGTCTTATATTGATTCTGCCATAAGGTTCCATATATATCCTTCTCCTTTTCACAACCGCTGGATGGAGATATGTGAAGATATTTCACTATCCATAGCTACAAACACTGATATAATGTTCATGAAGAAACCACATATAATTGCAGAACATAATTCTTCAGACCAGTAAACCAGTTTTAAAAAATCATTCACATATGAAGCAGATTCGATTTAGGCGCGCAATGTAATAATGATTGCATATAAGGACAAGCTGTAAATTGCAAGTCAAACGTGGCAATGGGGTACAATAGCCAATGCCTGAGGTTCCTTATATAATTTGATATAGACCCATGTGATTGAATGCTCCTTGCAAATAAGCGACTACATATTTCACCTGCTATATACTGGAGACTGCACACTACATGGGATTGTGCAAATTTGGTTTAAAAAGGTAAACAATCATGATTGGTTCCCGTTAGTTAATACCACATTCTTCCTTTGACCGCATCTGTAAGTAATAGCAATTTTTAACATATGCCGAATGAAAAACTTGTATTTTTTCAGTATTGTTAAGGGATTATTTTTCAAGTTGTGCTTATAAATTAGCAATGGATGATGGAAATGACATCTAGATTACACATAACAGATGATATAACTTAATGATTACAGAGAGCTCCAATCCCAGTAAAACAACCAAATTTCCCAAACATTCAAACGGGGCTATCAGCCTTCATTGGCCAACATTCACTATGGTGGTTTCACTTAAACCGCATAGATTAACTTCATGGGGCGCAAAATAAACAATGTGATGTTGTCACAAAATCATTGATTTCCATCACGCAATCACAACAGTGGGTGATTTCAATTATCACATGAAAAAACTCAATATACCATGGTGATTCTGAGGACAAAAGTAATCATATTGAATCAATAATAATGTTTCATATTGTTTAATTTGGCGTCCCATAAAGTTAGTCCAGGTTTAGTACACTGTTGCGTTGAACCTCGTTGCTTCTACAAGCCCAGTTTTTCACATCGTGTACACATACTTCATCCAAGATAGAGGCACTGAGTAACATGAAACTACATTGCTTCTAAATATAAATCACTTGTCAAGCCTTACTGGCTTTCACAAATGTACCGTTTTCCATTTTTTTTACTGTGCGATTTATATTTTTGGATGGCTACCTCGCCAACTTTCTCTGTCACCTCATACTTGTTTGTTTCTTTACATGCTGTTCATCTATTCACTATGTATCATATAGCTGAGTACACAGCATTCAATATATGGAGAGACAAAGCACCAGTATTAAACTCATAGATTTGTTAAAATGAATGAATAACTGCTGAAATACTTTTGACCACACTAATCATATAATGTAGATTACTGCATTTAAGAGTTCAATATGTCAATTAAGAAGGTAATTCAAGACCATTATACATATTTTTTCTTCAACTTATCCTTTAAAATGAATGACCATGATCAAAATTATTTGAAATGACATAATGCTATGCTGCCCTACTCTGACAAAAGGAAGCAAGTGACAAATAACTCAAATCTGGTATTCTTACAATGTACCCAGCATTCCCTACATTCTGCCAAAATCTGGACAAGAAATATTGATCTTGCTGCGAGATATTCAATCTAACATGATGTGGTGTTGCACTGATGCCAATGCAAATGACAGACGCATTTTGCTCATTTACAAGAAAAGTCTCTTTTGTTAGTTGCTTCCTTTTATTAGAGTCGGGCAGCATGGCACTCCATAGTTTATTGCTGGTAACAGTCACATTGAAACTCATTCCCAATTGTCATCTTGGGCCACTGTGCACATACACACATCTAGAGCTCAAACATGTAGCTTTTAGTTAGTCAATGTTAATCGTGGCGTCAGTGTTTTTCAGAATTCACGTTAAACTAGACCAATTCGAAGTACCTCGCAAACGATAAATATGCCTCTGCCTTCATGCTAGCTTCATCTGGCTTGATTGGATGAACTTTTATGCTCAGAAAATGTTCGGTTGTAGTTAGACCATAATACTCCTACTTATTGCCAAAGTTCATTCACCTTCGACCCCTTCAAGGAAATGACCTCTTATGTCATCAGTCTCATGAGTCTATCTCCATGTAATCACGCATCCCTGTTCCACGTTTGGTTGAAATTTGATCATTGTTTCTGGTGTTACTGGAAAAAATATATAACATTTTGGCA
Organism: Arbacia lixula; assembly: GCA_963669155.1. Taxonomy (NCBI): domain Eukaryota; kingdom Metazoa; phylum Echinodermata; class Echinoidea; order Arbacioida; family Arbaciidae; genus Arbacia; species Arbacia lixula. The sequence goes on from OZ022589.1 coordinate 17,736,035, forward strand.
AATTTATAGACTTTTGTCCTAAAATCTCATTCATCTACCTCCATGTAGTAATCCACTGTTGTACCATTTGGGTTGAAAATGGACCATTGAATTTAGAGCTATTGCTAAAATTATAATTTTGTTGCCATTATTAGCCAATTTTGGCAAACTTCATTGACCTGTGGTCTCTGAGCAATTTGACCTCTTTTCTCACCAGTCTATCTTTATGATGTAATACACATGTGCATCTACTTTGGTAGAAATTTGATATTTCAATTTCTAGATATTTGGATGAAGAGGATATTTTGGTCATTTTCAATAACACTTGAACTTTAGCTGTTCAGGAATTTTACCCAAAATATCACTTGCTTACTTCCATGGCGTGATATATCTTGGTACCATGTTTGGTTGGAATTGGATCATTGGATTTGTATCTTTTGTGATTTTTTTTTTGCAGTTAATGGACCTCAGTCTGATTTGACCCAATTTGTACACAGAACATTAGTTTGTAAAACACACACAGGTTCTAGGTTTGAGTCAAATCTGTTTAAACAATCAAAGATATTGCGTAAAAGGATTCAGAATTGACAGACAACTCAAAAACATGATGCCTTTTGCCGCATCGGCATGAGAATTCATCCAGTGTTAATCGTTTCTTTGTTGATTTTCTGTTGCAACGAGCAGCAAACAGTGTAAAAGGGGTTGCGCATATGCGGGATTATCCTCCTGGTGTGCAGTGCAGCAGCTTTGTATCAGAGAGGCACACACAGTTGGTGCGGGGCGAGTACCGCATACCCGCAACAGGTGAGCGAGAGGATGTGCTCCCGGGAGCATTCCCACCGACTAACGCCGTCTGTCTGTGCGGGAGCAAGCATGCACAGCAGCTGCACTGCACAGTACCTCGCCATCGGCACGTTCTCTGAGGACAGTGAGGAGCGACAGGTGTTACAGCAGTAGGATTGTTCCCATTGGTCTGCTAAGTAACGGCTTCAAGTATCGGTGTGGTGTGTTGTGGATCGGTGAGCCCAGCAGAGAGAGAGAGAAAGAGGGCGGGTAGGGTGATACAGGGATCATCTTAAAGGCTTGCTGTGGTGCTGCCCTCTATTGTCTTGGAGGTGCTGGTGGCTGACCTCTCCTGGTACCTAACAGAAAAAAGAGAAGAAACAATATCTATCAGTATCGGATCAACCCTCACTACCTGGGAGAAATTTTGTCAGTGTTATTTGGCTCTGCATTCTGAGGCGCCATTGACGAAGAGTACCGAAGTGTGACATCATTTGAGTATACTGTCAAGACAACTGGTTCTAAACTATGCGAGAAGAGCAAGCAGAGGTGATCACAGCGGGGACTCTCAATGGGAGTGCCCGACACTAGCCCGCTAGACATCTATCGAACCAGTAAACATCTCTCTGGAGTGATTTTGTTGAGAACCAGTTGTCTTGACAACATGCTCATATGACGACACTACTTTAGTACTCTATTCACTACAAACCATTTTCATTATGTAAGCAAATTTTTTCATTCAATCTACGTAACAGCAACACCAACGCTCATCAAGGTTTGTCCGAGAAGTTGTTACCTCGCATTTAGGAGGGAAGTGGTAAATACAACACAAAAACGGCGTATCATTCATAGGTTTAACAAAGATTGTAGGGCTCAACAAATTTTTGCCATGGGTCTGAACATGCGAGAATGTCCTACATACATGTACATGTAGTACCTTCATACAAGGAAATGCCATGACATACATGTAGGTACAGGAATTCAGGAAATGACCGCAAATCTCAAATCGATTGAATTGACGTATGCAAGTCTGTTGTCTTGAAAGGGTGCATATTCATGGCTAATAAGATACTAGGCACAGAATACTGAGCGAGGTAGAGCTGACCAAGAATTAGGTCTACTACTCAGACACATTCATTAGCGAGTCCATGGGAAGGATGGCCGCTTATGCATACGACACACTGCAGTGCCGCATCCATCCAGCAAACTCCCCTGAATGTTGGATGTGGCATTCGGAACCAAATACCACAAATATGTGATAAGGGGCTGTAACTTTCCTTATCAACAATTACACATAATACAAGATGCACCATGTGAAAGAGCGTACATTTCTGCTTCAGATGATTTGATTTTGGGCATTTAGTGACACATATTAGCTTCATAATGATTTGTCAAAGCAAAATAAGGGCCATATTATCACTAAATCTTCAAATTGGTAATGCGCTAAAAATATTGAAATCACACCTGTGCTCTTCACATTGGCAAAAGTATTCCTCTACATTGCATCTATTGTCTATTGTGTTTGACAGTTCATTCATAACATTCCGTATGTAGAGAAAGACTCCCCCTTCGGAAATAGATGCACTGGTACATGTATCACATGCAACTCGCATTTCTTAATTGGGTCGTCTTTCACATAAAACATCTTGGACACAGGGGTATACTCTTACTTTAAAGAACATTGTATCATCCCTTTAGAACTTTGATCTTGCTTTATTCTCCATTCACTATAATTTCCCAAATACAATAAGGTAATTGCCAAATCCAAATCACTTAATACTTCTTTAGTTATCAGGTAAACCAGATGCAGACAAACGGACAAACAACCCAGAAATATAATGCCACTGGTTACTTCGCAGAGCTATAACATCAAAGTGCAATAAAAACTGGAGACCTTCTAAGTTCTATTTCTAAGCAGGGGGGGGGGGGTACTTTGATTGCTCAGAACAAGACAGCACTCCCCAAATCTTTGGCCCGATTTCACAAAGAAGTTTTAGATTTCGATTATTGTTTACAAAAATTACATGGTGTATAATCAGACACGTGCGCTTGATTTAGCTTGTACACTTCAAAAAGGTCCAAAATACTGATTGTGCTGGTTTTGCGTAGGATGCTGCATTTATGCTAGTCACTACGGCTTAGTACATGATTTAATCAAATTAATTGAACTAAACCTTGGTGCATGCCGTAATAACTATGGTAGTGTGAATGTAGCACCCTACTATTAGATCTTCTTGAAGTGTATGCACTAAATCAAGCGCATTTATTTGCTTATACACCACAACATTTTGTACAAGGGGTAGTACACTTCTAATTGTGTGAGGCAGCACCAGGCACTCCTAAATTTTAATACATATTTTCTTCTTTATTTTTTTTGTTTCACTGCCATTTTCCTACTAGTTAACTGGACTGGATTCCAAGCTAAATAATATCAGTACAGAGCTAATGCAGTATTTTCTTCCATGCACTCCTTCAAGATCAGTTTATGTTCACATTCAAATCACTGCAATATACCCTAACTTCTCTTGGGTAAAATGAATGATGCTGCCTTCAAGCAAAACCAAGCAACTTCCTCCATGATCAACTGGGCTGGATTCTAAGCTAAATAAAGATGCTAGATTATCAGTAAAGAGCTAATGAAATGTTTTCATTCATGCATTCCTTTAAAATCAGTTTACATTCGCATTCAAATCACTGCAATGTATCCCAACTCCTGCTAGGAAATATGAGTGATGCTGCTTTCAAACGAAACCAAGCAACTTCCCCTTTGAGCGTTTCATGCTAGAGATGGGAGAGGGAAAGGAAGGGGATTCCGACAATACAGCTTCAAAAAATACTTGCTCAGTAATTGCAAGGATGTTCAAGGAGATGAATACATCCATCCTTTGAAACAAGATTAAATGCCGCCATTTTCTCATTCATAACCTACAGCAATAAGATGCATACCGTATATAATACCAGGATTTTACAATAGGTCATGCATATTCCTAAACAGACATAGATTTCAACTTTTGCTGATAACTGGTAGTTTTGTCATGTGGCGCTTAAAATGTATATGATGAAAAGAAAAACTTGGTCAGGAGGAGGAGGAGGAGGAGGAGGAGTAGGAGGAAGAGGAAGAACAGGAGAAACAGAAGAATGCAGATGAAAAGGAGAACCAAGGGAGGCAAATATGAATAGGAAAGAGAAGAAGGAACAAGCATAATCAGACGAAAGGAAGGCAAACTAGGACATGAACCAGAGAAGCAGTAGGACGAACTGAAGGATACAGATGAAAAGAAGGAAAACAGGGACATGAAAATGAGGACTAAGAAGAGGGAAATGAGAAGGAAGAGGGACAAGGAGGAAGGGAATGGTGGAAAGAATGGAGGAGCAAAGAAGGGAAAAAGGAAGAAGGGAAAAGGGAAGAAGGGTAAAAAGGCTGAAGGGAAAAAAAGGAAGGGAAAACAGGAAGAGGAAGAGGAAGAACAAAAAGGAAGGGAAAACAGGAAGAGGAAGAACAAAAAGGAGGGGAAAGGAGAAGGGGAAAGGAGAAGGGGAAAGGAGAAGGGGAAAAGAGAAGAAGAAAGGGAAAGGGAGGAAAGGAAAGGAAATGAAGGGAAGACTGGTCAAAGTTCTGGGATGGTAACAAGCCAGGGGTGGTAATTATGATACTCAACTTTAATTCTTTAATTCTTCATTCCCAAACAATCAATACATTTCCTCATGCACAGGTCAGACTGCATGCGCAAGGCCAAGCACATGTACAAAAGGGGGCGTGGCACACCACTCACCATTGGAATGTGTGTTCACTGGTTCTGATGGCAAGTACATAGCAGAGTCTAATATGGGCAAGGGTGGGGGGGGGGGGGGGTGGGGGGGTGGGGGGGGGGGGGACAATGCAGAGATTGGCACAGGTGTGGATGAAAACATTGACAGCATCAAGTTATATTTTATGTAGATTTCCTTCCTTTTGCAGTACATTATACACTTTCTGTACAAACATATTTCTTCATTTCATGTTTTCTTTTTTTACATTATGACATTACAGGTTTCACAGTCTTCATGAACAATGTGAAACTAAAATCTAAGATAATTTCCTGTAACCGCCAGACCGGTCAGACCTGTATTTGTACGTGATTCCCTGTCCCTTTTGAAATGAGTTAGTTCAATCTTGATTACAGTTATGATGAAAGGCAAATTCTATTTGGAGTCATTAAGTCACACAAACACTGCCAGTAAACCAAATTTAGGGCCTGCCACAATGAATCTTCATCTCTGTAAAGGTAAGTGTGTGTATAGTATGACACAGCCAGATGTGTGGCTCCTACAAAAGACTTAGGCTTTTCACAAGCACACCCCAATTTTGAAGAGAAAGTCCACCTTTTAGTTAACTTTGGTGTTAATTATATCTGAAAAACAAAAGCAACCTATAAGTGGAGTTTTGAAGAAAGTCTGCCAAAGGATAAATAAGTTACGACTTGATAAAGTTTAAATTTTGAGACACCACTTGCGAGATGCTCTCCCATGTGCTATGCGATTCCACAAATTGCTTGTTTTCTGGTTGTTGATGAAAGAACAAATATTTTTCAAGGAGGCGTGTGTGAGAACATGTTTCTAATGAGGTATCAAATGCACAGATTTTGAAAAAAAGAAAATCTTCCATAACATTAGTACAAAACTTATAGGAGAATAACTCGCAAGCGATGTCACAAACTTGAAGAATTTGAAAATTTATAAAACTTGTCCTTTGACAGATTTTTGTCAAACCTTCACACTTATTTGTTCCTGTCTTTATCAAAAGCCTCTTAACCTCAGGGGTGGACTTTCCCTTTAACATCTATAAACAACAACGCCATCATTGATACAATGAATAGAAGCAGGAAGTTAAAGCTCTGCACAAGCACATGTACATGTAGCAGGGAGTCAGAGATAACACAGAACATAAAACACTGATAGATGCAATGCCATCGGGAGAAAAAAACAGAAATGGGATTCACACAGTGAAGATGTCATTACATCGACATATGTTGGAGTGACACGATATTCATTTCAATAGCTATAAAGTAGCAGTAATAGTAGGAGTAGTAGGAGTAGTAGGAGTAGTAGGAGTAGTAGTAGTAGTAGTAGTGGTAGTAGTAGTAATAGTAGTAGTAGTAGTAGCAGCAGTAGTAGTAGTAGTAGTAGTAGTAGTAGTAGTAGTAGTAGTAGTAGTAGTAGTAGTAGTACATGTAGTAGTAGTAGTAGTAGTAGTAGTAGTAGTAGTAGTAGTAGTAGTAGTAGTAGTAGTAGTAGTAGTAGTAGTAGTACATGTAGTAGTAGTAGTAGTAATTAGTAGTAGTAGTAGGAGTAGTAGTAGAAGTAGTAGTAGTAGTAGTAGTAGTAGTAGTAGTAGTAGTAGTAGTAGTAGTAGTAGTAGTAGTAGTAGTAGTAGTGGTAGTAGTAGTAGCAGTAGTAGTAGTAGTAGTAGTAGTAGTAGTAGTAGTAGTAGTAGTAGTAGTAGTAGTAGTACTACTACTACTACTAGTAGTAGTAGTAGTAGTAGTAGTAGTAGTAGTAGTAGTGATAGGAGTAGTACAATGTAGTACTAATAGTAGTAATAGGAGAAGTACAATGTAGTACTAATAGTAGTAATAGGAACAGTACAATGAAGTACTAGTAGTAGTTGCTATTGGTGTATATGTAGGTGTACATGTGTGTAGGTGTAAGTGTATGTGTAGGTGTAGGTGTACATATAGGTGTCAGTGTAGGTGTAGTTATGGTATAGATATAGGTATAGGTATACATGTAGGTATAGGTATAGGTGTAGTAGTATAAGTAGCAATAGTAGCAGAAGTGATGATAGTTACAGTGCATGTATTAATAGCTACCGGTATACGAGTGGTAGCAGTCAGTCACCCAAGTGTACTGAATACTTCTACCCAGCCATTGATGGAAACACTGCTACTTTATACTTCTGCACCACAATAATTTGGTCCTGTTCCTCTTGCCACTGTTCAATATCATTCCTTTCCCTGTCAATAACATGTTTTATAAAAACATTTGTAGCTGGTATAAAGTCTGTCAAAACTCAAGCTGACCTTCACAGTGTGTGCATACCATATGGTTTCTTCTTCACTTCTAAACTGGTAGTTTCAAGTATCAGTAGTACTCACGTCATGCGTGTTTGAACAGAGGGCGAAAAGGAGAATTCCCCTCCCCCCTCCTCCTCAAATTACCAAACTCAACACGCAATAGCCCCTCCTGCTAAAAAGTTGCCACATTATATTGTACAGCACTTAGAGATGAAACTGCTCCACATTAAGCACTATATAAAAAACTGTGCATTATCATCATTTTAATTGTGAAGGAGGCATCCCCTTTCTGATTCTAGATGTAACCTTCATGCATAAAGCATGATATTTTCCTCTCTTTTTACTTCCTTTTTGTGATCATTCATTATTGACTGTCACACATGATACAGGTAAATCTGAGAGGCTAGCGTGTAATGTTTCCTTGGAATTAAATTTGTTCCTACTCAATGCCTCATCCTCAGAGATTTATTGTATTTATGAAAATAACACAATGATACAAATTACAAAAAATATAAGGAAAATAAGTACATTTGCTGGAGTTAACAATGCAACTCATAGCTAGTAATTATGATTCTTCAAATAATCTGAATGCTTCCTGCATCGTTCTAATGTAATTCACTTTGGTTTTGAACCAAGAGGAGGAAAATAATAGTTTAAAAATCATTAGAGTGTAGCATCAAGGATGTCTAATGAAAAGGATTTCCACCCTTTTGAACGCAGTTTGATACTTAGTATTCCTGAAATACAGCTGGTAACAATAATACAATGCATATGCGATGGCGGCCATGTCGACCTGGTTTTATAGTAGGCCATGGACCTTTCTAAGCAAGCATACATTTTAACTTTCGCTGATGAACTGGTAGCGTCGTCATGTAGTGCTTTCCATGAAATAAATGAGGACAGTAGTATACGGAATTTTGCTACTTTTCTAGATAAAAATACTAGTTTGGGTGAAGCTGGGCGCATTTCTCATAATCTATCTGAAAGATAAATATCTGGTAGTAATGGTTCCAGCATTTGTTTAGTGGCATATGATATGAAACCTTCCAAGCTAGATGAACTATGGGTATCCTTGAAATCTTCCAAGCTAGATGAACTATGGGTACCCTTGAAATCTTCCAAGCTAGATGAACTATGGGCATCCTTGAAATCTTCCAAGCTGGATGAACTATGGGTACCCTTGAAATCTTCCAAGCTAGATGAACTATGGGTACCCTTGAAATCTTCCAAGCTAGATGAACTATGGGCATCCTTGAAATCTTCCAAGCTGGATGAACTATGGGTACCCTTGAAATCTTCCAAGCTAGATGAACTATGGGTACCCTTGAAATCTTCCAAGCTGGATGAACTATGGGTAGCCTTAAATCTTCCAAGCTAGATGAACTATGGGTACCTTTGAAATCTTCCAAGCTGGATGAACTATGGGTATCCTTGAAATCTTCCAAGCTAGATGAACTATGGGTATCCTTGAAATCTTCCAAGCTAGATGAACTATGGGTAGCCTTAAATGTTCCAAGCTGGATGAACTATGGGTAGCCTTAAATCTTCCAAGCTGGATGAACTATGGGTTCCCTTGAAACCTTCCAAGCTGGATGATTTATGGGTACCCTTCGAACCTTTCAAGGTAGATGAACCAGGAGTACCATTCGAACCTTTCAAGCTGGATGATTTATGGGTAACCTTGGAAACTTTCAAGCTGGGTGAACTATGGCTACCCTTGGAACCTTTCAAGCTGGAAGAACCAGAGGTAACCTTGGAACCTTTCAAGCCGGATGGACCAGAGGTAACCTTGGAACCGTTCAAGCTGGATGAACCAGGGGTACCCTTGGAACCTTTCAAGCTAAATGAACCAAGGGTAACCTCGGAACCTGTCCACATTTGAGAGTGGTGCAGGCATACTTACTTTGTCTATTTTGTTGCTTGCTTGGATACGTTTTGGTTGATTTCTTGAAGGCTGGAGGTTGCGGGAAGTTGGAAGAGGACTGAAACTTGAACCGGCTTTCAAAATTATCTGCAGAAGTCAAACATAGAAAAAGAGGGAAAGAGCAAAACAAAAAGGAGTGAAAAATAGATAAAAATAATGTATTCACCGATTCTTCTATCCACTTGTACACTCTTTGTTAATTCACAATGTCCTCTTATTGAATAATTCTCCACAAGGCTCAAATTGCATTAAGATGTCCAACAAATTGCATTGTTCATAACATCAATGATACATATATAAAGTTTGCAGAATCATACAAGAGTTCAATACAAGTTCTTATGAAACCATACCTCAAGCCATGCAAGCCCCCCCCCCAAAAAAAAAAAAAAAAAAAAAAATTAAATCAAAAATTAAAAATTCTAACATGATACAAAACTGCTTTGTAGTATGATTTTCTTCATGGCTTCATGTGTTGTCTTTCCATCCATTTATTCATAACTTTGACCTTAATATGGCTGAGTGCACAGCGTACAATGTAGAAATTGTTAATGCACTGCATACGCCATATATTTTGCAGGATTTTTTTTTTTTTTGTGAATATTGCGTGCTATTAATAATAATAATAATAATAATGGTTATTTATCTGCGCTATACACAAAAAGTATCACAGCGCTTACAATCAGATATAAAATATAAATATATACATTAAATTGCATCAACCATTGGAGTTCTCAACTGTGCCAGATGAGGCCTGGTGGCCTCTTGCTTGCTGCTTCGTTCACCAACAATTTAAGGGACAAGCCCGGTCAGCACATTATTCACAGAAGCTCTAGTATAGCACTTGAAAATATTGACTTTGACCCGACATAACTGCGACGTGCACTCGCACAGTATGTTCTTCGCCGTAGACAGGACTGAACAAGGCGTGTGATGCATGATGGCGCGCCTACAGTGTACAAGTAAGTGCATGATCACGACTTTAACCACTTGCAAAATTGTTGAGATTCACAAAAAATTTAGACTCGCTAAATATATGGCTTATACAGTATTACATTGCTGACTGCCATGTCTTAAAATACCGGAGACTGACTAAAATGACACTCCCTTTTTACGATAACAATGACAAAGAACAATCCTTCAGTGTTTTCTTGCACGATTCCAGGCGTCACCTTCGCAAAGTTTGTCAATAGTATGTATATGTATACCTGTTGCTAGAACGTAGAGATTTCATGGTGGAGTAGATGATACGAGAAATTTATGAAAGAAAGGGAGGGATTTGATTCTTTCCAGAAGTCGTGGAAGTCCTAAGAAGGACTGTTGGTATCAGTCCTATAAAGGACTTATAGGGGGGCAGTCCTAAAAAGGACTGTTTTATTCATTAAGACCACGCATGCCAGAACTTCCCAAATCCTGACGATGAATAGTCAATCTTTTCAAAATGTTGAGTCTCTCGTAAATAGTCCCTTTCAGGACTCACTCAGGACTAACCCCCCTTAACAGTCCTTCATAGGACAGATACCAACGGTCCTTTTTAGGACTACCACAACTTCTAGGAAGCAACGAATCCCTCCCTTTCTCACATGGTGTACCATAAATTTCTAGTATCAGTACGTATACTGTCATTAATACGGGATTAGGCCAGGATGTGCAATCTAGTTTGGACTCGTACATACATGTAGCCAGCTCTTGGCACACTGTGCGCTTTTTAATGCACTCTCTGAGGTAATGAACTTGAACCAGTGCCAGCAGCACACACAATGTACAGTCACATGTCCCCAGAGGGAAACAGGGCGGAGCACACTGTAATTGTGTGATGAACCTGCAGGCAGGACAGCCAGATCACCTCAAGTGGAGACGTCTTAAGGAATAAACTTTGCATACATGCAGGTCTTTCATGGTGGTTCAGGCCAGGGAAAAAATGAATTCAACATTTTCAGGGGCTAATTTTTGAGCACATTGGCCATTTGGCTACAATTTTGCATTGTCCTTGATTGTACGATATTTAGGAAAATACTTCAAAAGCAGCTCAAGGTAAAAAAAAATCCTAGTAGCTATAGAATGAATGGGTATTTAACATAACATAACATAACATAAATAACACAACGTAACATAACAAACAGGGGAATATATGAGGGTTATTAAATTGATTTAATGCTTGGATTTTTTAAAACTGATTGAGAGCTGTATGAGCTAATGATCTATGAATATATATGAATCAGCTTGAAGTAAAGTACTTCCTAGAATGTGTGTACTCAACACAACATATCAGGACTGTTTTAGGATTATTTAAAGGAGATATTGATAGGTGAGCAGTGAAGCACTGAAATACTTGAGGTTATGAACGACTCATGTACACGTGCATGTACGTACTGCACAGAGTGTAGACTGTCTTGTCTAGCACGACATTCCTTTGTTCTCTAACGTTAACTGTCCTACAAGTACAGTGTATGTCAAATGAGGACTACTGAGGTGTGAGAATACTTGCAGTGTGTTCTGCTTGCATGTATGAGAAATACGGTCTAGAAACTAGCACCATCGATGGGACAAACATTCTGTCTTTTCATTTGCTCCTGTGTTTCCTGTGATTCTGACTATTCACACACATTTTCCCCATTTACCGTAGTTGTTAAGAATCAGCAAAGTATATTCTTGCATTTATATCCCCCCCGCCCCGAACATCTAGCTAACCACGCTGATTCTAGTGTATCCTAAATCATATCCTAGCTTATAGACATAACCGTTGTCACCAATGAATCCCCCGTGGTGTGTCAGCTTTACCTGTGCTGGGGTATGTCCTAGTATATCCTAGCCCGTAGACATGGCCATTGTAACCAGTGAATCCCCAGCGACGTGTTGCACTCATACTTCCGTTTTTCCAGTTTCCACAAAGTTTCCTGCCAACATCCACTCGAAAAACAAAACACACACTCGCGTCCTTTCCTCGAGACTATTTTTGTCCATAAATTCTTCGGAGAGAGAGATCGGGAAAGAAACAAAAGTCGGAGGGGGTGGGGGGAATGTCACAGACGTCTTGGAATAGCTGGAGTAAATGTATCTCCGAAGAACCTGCCCTGGCTGACTATGCAATAGTGTGACATACACACACATCCAAGCAATTGTCGTTTCAAGGATTAGTGTACAAATTGTGTGAAATTCCTCGCTTCCCCCTTCCCTTTGCACACACACACACACACACACAGACACACACACACACACATTTTACATGTACTGTATACTATGAGGAGGGATTGTCTTCACGACCAATCAGTACAGGGGTGACCTCACAGGAAGTGCACGGGGGACGGCGTGACGTGTGAATGGGGGCGACTGTACCATGGACTGAAAGAGGGCTGTCAGCTCGCTCAGCTCTCAAAGTGACAGCTGCTCATTAAAAGGTGTTAAATGGTGTCATGGCCCCCCCCCCCCCCCCCCGAAAATAACGCACTTGTAAACAACATTATATAGCTTCCATCTTTCACATTACAAGTTAATTTAGTTCAGTAGCTATTAATCCTTCCTGCCCAAGATAAAATGCTATTCAATAGGATTTGTGTGCATTAGCAGTGATGAAATATACACCTGGTACACAAAAGAATTAATTGCGTGCATGTACTAGGTGTTTTGTTTTTTTTCACAATTTTGAAAAATAATTAATAATCAGTTTCTACTCGCCTCAAGCTGAAATTGACACATTAAAAATTCAAGGGATAGCAACTTTTTTAGAGAGTGGTTTTGTGACATTTCACAAATGAATCACCTTGTAATTTTTAAAATGACTTTTCAAAAGTGTCAAAAGTTTTGTTTTTTAACACTAAGTACATATACATGTAGTCCTGGTAATCTATGAAAACAGTACACTTGTACTTGTGAGCTTAATAACAAAGAAATATCACCTGACAGTTTATCATTTGCATGTATTTAAATACAAAGACAAGTCTCTCTTGCCATTTGTCGTTTTTTACACAAAAATTTGACTCACATGTTTAATGAAAGATGTTACTCTTACACAGAGTATGAGTTTATGTGAATTTGCAATCAAGGGTCTAAATAAGTCAATCATAATCATAATCAGATTTCATCTTGTCCTTTTCCTTAAAACAAAATGATTTTTAACTTTTGACCTGTATATGTTATTCCCTGAGATACAGTTTATTTACCACATGTATTCATTATCAAATTCTCAAGTAAACCAAATCATCCTATAAAATACATGTATGAGGTATTATTAATCAAACGTAATATGCACCTCACCCTTTTGGGACCCCATCCAAACCAAAACAGTTCCTGCAACTTCAGAACTACATACACAGTATGTGTATAGCACAACTTGACTTTATGATTTGATAATGTATGAGCTGTTATTTAAACTAGTGCTTTAATTATGCAGCTTTCATGAATCACTGCGGGGGAGCGAATTTAACAACACAAACAAATATGCTTCAGTGCAGAATATTGGATGCATTTGCTGTGTAAAAATATTCATGTTATTTTCGCTGTGCTTGCTCGAGCATCAATATAGTGTAATAACACAAAGCAGAGGATGTACAGTGCAAACAAAATAAGAGTTATAGCTAATAAAACTCTTATTTTGTTTGCTGCTAGTACAGAGTATCCCCTACCCCCCCCCCCCCCCCCCCCACACACACACACACCTCCCCACCCCTCTCCTCCCTTTCCAAGACTCCTGATTAATTCTTTCCTTCTTGGCTGCCTCCTCGAAGTACAGAGGAAGGAGGCAAAGTCTCCGGTCCTCAGATGCCTCTTGCCCAAAAATAGAGGGCTGCTCAGACGGCAGAATCCTCCTCTCACTTCCTCGGAAGGGAAAGCCAAACCCCCTCCCCCCTTCTGTGCTTGAGGTTGCCCATAGCAACAAAGATCACAGCATCTCTGCGAGGATCCCTCGAGTCTTGCAGCTTACTTGCAGTATTTTCCTTTGTCTCCACTGGGATTAAATATGTATGGACTTACGTACACAGGACTAGCTGATATCCCATTGTGTACTCAGTACATGGAGAGGCACAGAACAGAAGGTGCCTCATTTGTCTATTGTTTCCCAAATAAATAATCATGCACTGTTAAAGATATATTTTATAGCTCTTATTATCATCATTTCATATCGCATTCTTAATGCCTGTCTGATACCGTTTGTAGGCTAAATAGCTTTTTGGGGTGAACCATGAGGGTTCAGCATCTCATCCATTTTCCAGTATAGGCTTTCACTCTGCTCTTGATCAAGACATTAAGTGGAATCTTTAACGTGCATATTTCCTTCATATCAGTCTTAAATCACTTTCATTGTACACTGTGAATCTTCCATATTGTCAAAAGTTTATCATCACTGAATAACATGGATACATTTTCCCAAGAAGTCATATATACATATACAGGCACTACAAATACAATTTAATGGGAAGTACGTATCATGGTCAAAGGAACAATATGATCAGTACCATACCCCTGACTGAAATTCTCAACATCCTCTTCTTGTCTTTACCAGGAAGACATTCCCCCCTGCCAAGTGGTACAGCCAAATCAGATTATGTAGGAACACTGGTTGCATCCACAAGAATCTAATACTGCATGAGCTGTTTAAAATTTTATTTTCACGACTTTTGCAAATCCCTGTAGAGTCAGGAATCAAACAAGCAAAAATCTTGCCGAACGATATGGAATGCATTTCCGGCTCAAAAATATTCACATCACTCTCGCGGGTCAATTGAGTGTAGCAACACACCGCAGTGGATGTATATTTTTCACCAGTCTTGTTGAGTGTCCAACAAGTGCAATATAGCAGATGAAAGGTGTCATTGCGCAATGTATGGATGATCCCAGGGTGTCAATCGCAAAAAGAATCCATCACTAAAGAGTCTGTGACGCTGTCATCTGTATGCGAAAATATTGGCTTACACAGTACAGTAAATTTCACCGCCATGCCCACATGCATAATTTGAAAATGACAAAATAGGTTTTGAGACCACGTCAAGCATAGATTTGAACAGTTTCGTGCTTGAATCTTGACCAAGTATGGCATTACTTTCCATGCCCATCGTCCTAGCTGGACCCTGTTGCATAAAACTTATCATTAATGGTAACTCTGCCATCAATGGCAACTTCCACTGTTATTCAAATTCAAGGTCTCCACAGAAGTTGCCATTGGAAGCAAAGTTACCATCAATGGTACGTTTTATGCAACGGGCCCTGTTGTTAGATTGTAAGTAGAGTAAGCTGCATACTCACCCCCTGTGCCGTTCATCATGCCGTGTGATGGAGGAGCTGGGCTGCGTGGTGTCCTGGAAGGCGGTGGGGGCGGTGGCCCCGAAGAGCCCACTATCGAGGGTGGGCGTTGCCCTCGCTCCCTGCTGGGTGGGGCCGGTGGGGGCGCGCTGTTTATTGATGGCCCTGTGGATTGTCTGTTGGGCGGCGGTGGTGGGGCCCTCGACGAGTTAGACGGCGCGCTGGATGCGGGTCTCCCTGGGTTCCGAGACGGCGGGGGCGGTGGGGGTGGACCCCCCGGCCTGAGGCTGTCCCGTGGGGGAGGGGGCGGCCGGGAGCCGGGTGGGGCTCGCTGTGGCGGAGGGGGCGGTGCACCTGTACCAGGACCATTGTGGAGTTTGTTATCTTGCCTCCCAGGAGGGGGTGGCGGAGGGCCAGACCCTCGTGGTGGATCTCTCCTCGGAGGAGGGGGTGCCCCCCTGCTCTTAGGTATGGATGACGTGGGTGGGGGTGGGGGCATACTGTTTGCAGGTTTGGATGATGGTATTGATGAAGGAGGTGGAGGGGGAAAACTGGTTGAGGGGGGTCTTGGTCTGTTGCTGGAAGGAGGTGGTGGTGGGGGTGCCCGGTCCGCACTGTGCCCATTGCTGCCCTTGTTACTAAACCTGGCTGCCACTGCGCTATGCGAGTTCTGTGGGTGGGGTTGGCCGGGCAGGGGGCGGGACCCCCCTCCTGGTGGGGGTAATGGGCGTGAACTTGGAGGTCCCATGCTGGGCTTGCTGTGCTCACGTGATGCGCCGTCACCAAAGTTGTTCCTCGGTGCGTTGGGTGATGAGGAAAGGCCTCTACTGTGACTGACATGATTTGATGAGGGTGCATGTAATGAGGGTGCGCTTGAATGTGCTGAGAAGGTAAAGATAAACAGCCTGGAGTTAGCATCAAGTACTCACACTAACATCTAGTCCAATCATTCGGGTAGAATATATTTCTTACAAAGTAGTCTACCTCCATATTTCCAAAGTTATATTTTTACAATGTGTAGAAGTACAATGTATGAAATATACACCATATGCGAACTTCATGTATTTTCATATTCATGTACGTGCAAAATGTTGATACAATATTGAACAACATGCATCATAACATACATTGTACAATTGTCAGCTGGTTTCTTGCTGGTTACATTTCTGAATTGATGATATGTGCATAGCAATTTAAAGAAAATAGTGTAAAATACCCTAATACAATACTTATTGAAAACAAGTATGAATGAAAAAGAAGGTTATATTTTGCAGTCTTAGAATTTGTTTCCTATATATGTTTTAGACAACCATTGGGCCCATTCAGACTTAAGGGTACAGTATATAAAGTGACAAAAATGTTATAGAAATGACATGCACTTGTAATGTTATCTGCCATTCTCCAAGAAAAGAAAATAATTGTGCTTACTACTAGTTGGTCCCTGATTGTTCAATGTTCTTAGTAGATGTACATGTACATAATAAATTGTGTGCTCAAAAGGTTACACTGGAGTACAATTTGTGTCCAAATGTATAATAATGTGTTATATTGTCAGAGCATCTCTATGATTCATGGGGCGTTCTCTCACATAAAATAAATCATCTGGAAATCGTATTGTTTCATGACATAGTTCTGTACAAAAATTTGAATGCCACACACTTGATAAAAAAAAATATGTTAGTTACATCAAATGTCACTGACATTTGACTTCTAAGCAATTGGACATCTCCATGATGTCATACACCTTTGATTAAAGTTAAGCTGAAGTAAGATAATTGAATTGCTATAAAAGATACAAGTATTTGGAGGAAGATGACATGTTGGTCAAAACTGGTCGAGTTTGGATGTTTATGGACCTTCAATTTTTGGCCTTTCAGAGATTTTAAAGAAAAAGTCACTTGACGACTTCCCTGTCGTGACCTATCTTTGCTACTATGTTTGGCTGGAATTGGATCATTGGATATGAATTCATCATGGGAAAATATAAATTTCTGGCAATTTTAGGCAAGTTCATTGACCTTTGACCTCAGTCTGATTTTATTCCAACATTACACAGCTCACTGGTTTAATAAAGTACATCCAGGCATCAGTTTGGATCAAATCCGAAGAATGGTTCTCGGGATATTGCATAAACAAATCTGGCACTGACAGACGGAGGTACGCTGTACAACCTGCAAATAAAACACTTCTCAAGCTTATGTCCCCCCCCCCCCCCCAACACATTGATCAGGAATGATATATTTCTGTCAACAACAGTTTTCTTAAGTCAGTGACTTTGAAATATTACTACTATATTACTGTCAGTTTATTTGGGTTTTAATCTCCATGGGCTGATGGGAAAAGTTGTGAAGAATGAATGAATGATAACCATTTCAATGGATAAATGTAAGGGAGCACTGGAATGAGGATGTCTACGTAAAATGTCCATTGTCATCGAGATTGTTGTGAGGGAGTTGTGAGAATTGGTCTCTAGTACATGTACATGTATAGTGTATCTCTACCAATCAGCTATCATCTGCATATTCAACGTCGTAGTGAAAATAAGCATGGCCCGATGTCATAAATACACAATTAATTGCAGGTTGATATGCAATCTAATGCAGACTTGGTCCTCTAGCGATCATAATTAAGAAAGCCAGAAACGGGAAATTATGACAACCTGGAGCAGCAAACAATCCAGGAAATGCAGTTCTGACCTACCAGTCCAGGGTCCTGTTGCATAAAACTTACCATTAATGGTAGCTCTGCCATCAATGGTAACTACCACGGTAACATCACTCAACAGCCAATCAAATTCAAGCTTCCCATAGAAGTTGCCATTGGTAGCAGAGTTATCATCAATGGTAAGTTATATGCAACAGGGCCCAGGTGTAAATGGAGTTTGAAGCTATATTCTAAAGAACAGCAAAACTTCAGTCAAACGCTTTACAGTGGAGCCTCAGATCAACTAAACAGTGATTACAATTGCTGATTGCAATAGATTGCAATCAAATGCCCTCAGTCTCATGTGTACTACACATTGATTCCAATCACTGACTGCACTGATCGCAATCTGTGCAGTTACATGTAAGCTCACGCTCCAATGTATTTCTAGTTTAACTATGGAATTTCATTTTTTTAAAAACCTGCACAAATCAAACGAAAAAAATTAATTGGTATGCAATTATAGATGAAGTACCTGAAACCCTAACACCACTCTAGCATCTAGAATTCATGGAAGTTCATATAATCATATTGGCATATATGGAGGTTTCAATTTGTTATGGAGAGTCCTTGTGATAAATGGTATAATAACTCTGTACATGCCAACTTTCACATGTGCTATGTGCCAGGAATGCACCAGTGCTAGACAAACCTGCATTTTTCTCTCATTGCCTGAAAACTCTGGTACTTTCACCAGGGCGCACACCAGGATATGTTTTGCGTGCAGCAAACCAAAAAATAGATTGGCACATACATGTAGAGGAGTACTTTGCGCACGATTTGATATGTTTTCTATACATGACTGTATGTTTCACATGGTGTTCACCAGACATACAAAACTGATAAGAGCCCCAACGGACAGTTTATCTCCATTGTCAGTTTGGCTTATGAAAAACAATTTCTCACACTGGTCCTGCTCCTGTTCATGTTATGCACAGCTGATACAGTCTAGTACCTGGTCATTTCCTACAAAAAATCCTTTTCAGGTACATTTAAGCAGCCATTTGGTAATTCCCCCATTTCATCTCTTTTCTATTACAGCCAGGATTTAGGGATTTGATCGAATTCATCTATTTTTGAAGGGTAGTTTCAAGGCTCTACAAAAATTTATAGGCTAAGACAACATGGCTACACAGTACCTACATGTAGGGCACTTACCTGAACTATCTGAACCGGTATTTGACCGTAGACCCGTGGACTTCAGTTTAGGCATACCACCAGCAAATAGCCCACCTAGACCTCCTCCACCTCCTCCACCGAAACCCCCTCCTCCTCCTCCTCCTCCTCCCCCTCCTCCTCTTCCTCCCCCTCCTCCTCCACCTCCTCCTCCTCCTCCTCCACCTCCACTGGGTTTTGCTGTACCTTTAAGCAAAGAGACACACAGGGAAGAACAGTTGTACATGTCATTTTGCTCTATACATTCATGAAATGAAAACCTGAAGAACTAAAAAGGGTGACATGCTAACAATGATTTACAATGTACATCATTAACAGTTAATAAACTATCCAAATCACTCAAAAATTACACACACAACATGTGCTATTCAACAGCATTCTGACGTCCTTAGAACACTGTACTTAAAGTAATTTACCTCATTCTCAGGTGAACCAAGCAGATATTCGTTATTGTTTGAAATACACTGCAGAACATGGTGATTTATGCATAAAGGACAGAGTTCTTGAGCGTTCCAAGAAAGATGGGAAGACTCACTCATTCATGCAACGACAACAGAGAAACCTTTCTTTAATTTTTAGAGCAGATTTTGTCCTCCATTCTTGGATGATTATGATTCACCGAAAGTTACATTATATTTGTGAGTTGTTCTCCTGAAATGTTTAACGATAACGATCCCCAAGAGTTGCGCTATTGCACAATATTGTTGGACATTTAATGTAACAACCCCTACAACAATAGCAGAGCTCTTGTGACTCGTAATCATTAAACAGTTAAATGAGAAGAACACCCGTGATGAAAGTGACACTCTCGGAATAACAGAGCTTTATTGCTCCTTCTTCAGTGTTCAATTCTTGCCTCATCAGGTACCCAGGTTAGAATTAAATGTCTTTTGCTCAGAGGAGCACTCCAAAATGCAGAGGAATAAATCTGTGAAGCTTAGATTTTATAAATACGCCGCCTGGTATGAAATGTTCAAAATAAAACGTACCCTTTAATAGATGCATGTGTCATCTGATGCTCACTTACCAAGCATAGGTTTACTTTTGTCGACGGTAACTGTTTTCTTCAGCTTCATTCCTTTGTGAATGTCCCCAAGGAGAGCACCCCTCCCCTTCTGTTCATTTTTGCTGAGCTTTGGCGGGACGGTGTTTGCCTGACTTAGCGTCGGTGGGGGAGGCGGCCCCGGAGGGGGTGGGGGTGGTGGTGGCATCCTGTGTCACTGTTTATGGTGGTGTGTAGGTGTGGGAGGGGTGTGGCGCAAACTTGTCACCCAGTGTCCCCCTCTGCTGTCTCTCTCTCTCTCTCTCTCTCTCTCTCTCTCTCTCTCTCTCTCTCTCTATCCCTCACTCTCTCTCACACTGTCTCTGGAGGTTGGCTGGGTCTCAGGGATCACAACATCCAGGAAGACGTGTCTGAAAGAACAAAAGTACATTTGGAAACATTGGAAACATTTGGACTCACTGTAATATAGTGTGGATGTTTTGCGTACATGTACAAAGTCAGATTCTATTTTGAGGATCAAGAGAAAGGTCAAGCACAGCGTTGTGAGACACAAAGCCAGACTGATGTCATATCAGAGCTAGACATGGGCTACTGCATACTGGGCGTTCAGCTACATTGTGCCTGTGTACATCACAAGACACACTAGTACAATAAACCACCCTGTTACCATTATGCATTTTATATGCCAGAAGATTTCAGAACGAGTTAATGATCTATCGTAAATCTGTATACCATGTATGTTTCTACCATGCCCCCTTTTTCTTGTTTCTCTTGTTGCTAAGAAACAGTGAACATGTAAATGTAGTGCTCTACAAATGTCATATATAATTTATAAGAAAGATTGTTCCTGACTACTTAAAAGCTGATGCCCAAGATAAAAAGTTATATCGGAATAGTCTGTATCATATTCCAATTAATGAACAATACTTAAAAGCTTGCCCTTGATTTGCAACAAGAATTTTGATGATCGATTAGAGCAGATAAAACAGTAGCCCCTTTTCAAACCATTTAAAAATGGTAGAATTGTTCAATGCGCTTTGTGAACCAAGTCCTCCTTATGTAAAAAAATTGAAGTGAAGGAACATTACAAAAATCCTCTTTTCTTTGCTACCGCTTCACCATCTTGGATGGGTTTCTTGGCCAAGATGAAGATAAAAAGTTATATCTGAAAAGTCTGTATTATATTCCGATTTATGAACAATTTTGAAAGCTGAGTCTGATTGTATATTTTTGGGACAAACTGTAGCATTGAACAAGTGTATGTTTTGACCAAGGTGTCTGGTAATCACATACATGTACTGTACATACACCATTTGCAAATTGCAATAAACAGTACAGGGTACATCTACCCTTTGAGTACCAGATAAACTGCTGCTCTAAGGGATTTATGTGTATTACTTGTGGGAAAAGGGCATATGTGGCACACAAAGAGTTAATCTCCTTGAGAGAGAGATTATTCTTTGAATGTGAAAGGGGTGTATGTCTGACATGGTCGTGGTGCATGGCACACAAAGAGTTAATCTACTTGAGAGAGAAATTATTCTTTGAATGTGAAAGGGGTGTATGTCTGATATGGACATGGTGCTGTGATGGAGAGGAAGGAAAAGAAGGAACCAGGCACGCTCGGTCACTTCCGCCAATGGCATGATCCCGCAAAATATCAACAATTCCCGCTACCTGCATTGCTTTATCATGCATTGTTCCTACTGAACAGATGCTCTCAGCATTTTACATACTGAAAGATACACTGAAACATACCTGAAACATACTTGAAACATACAATGGAAATATGTGCACACTATTCTGACTGTGGTTAGATTTTCAATACATTAATTCCAATACGAATGTGGCAATTTTGAAAGGACATATTCTAAACTGCTGGCATGTCACTAAAAGCAAGTTAAGTTTGTAGGGCTTTAAGCTACATGTATTTAACATGAACAGTTTTATTTGTATTTAGGACTACACCTGATCTTGTGCACGAAATTTAAACAAATCAAAAGAAAGAAAAAGGTTTTAAAAAAATAAAATTGGTCCATGTAACTACATGTACATGTAGCACCTAATGCATGTTCACGAATCACAAATCCTAACTGTGTGCTAGTGAGCAAATAAAAAATAAAATGTATTTGTGGGAGCTACACGTATCTTCCAAGCTTATGTCAGTCATGAAAGAAACACATTTGATACATGGTTTCCACTTATATCCTTTACTTTGAGCTTCACAGACTGTGCATGTAATTCTGTATGAGCTAGTATTTTCATGAATTTTGTGAATGCCGAGTATTGATTTGATTTGTGCAAACATGTACATGTTCAATATGTGATTCATGTTGTGTTAGACAAGATGTTCTATCCATAAATGCATTAGGTACATTCAAACCCCAGGCAAACACTTCATTGACTAAGTAAAACACTGACAGTTCATTGTTACGCACAGAAATCACAGTTACAGTTTAGCTCCACAGGTGTACTAGGTGAAATTTCTGAATTTGGAGGTACACATCTATCCAATGAGTTCCTACTAAAATACTCTTGAGAGCAGCCGAGATATAGCCCAAAGCATGTGATCGTTAAAGCTATCATAGGTATCACTGCATGGAGGCCGCCAAGAGATTTTACACTTTTATGCAAAATTCTTAAGATTAAAACACTTTTCAATCCACTGAGCAGCCATTTTAAAAGACCTGCAGAGGTCTGTCATGTGTCTTCAATGTCTCCTGGTGTCTTTTGCTGCTCTTGGCAGATTCTTTGCTGATTTTGGCTACTTTTTAAACAAAATTGTCTCTCTTGGCTGCAATTGGTAGAACCCTATCCATTGTGTATTTGTTATGACATGGCAGATTCTGTTTAGCTTGCAAGGGTCTATGTCGCGCATATTATTATCATTACGTAGACACGGAAATGATTCAAGGAAACTAACTGGGCATATCTAATCTCAAAGTGCTTGCCTCATTGAACAAAAGACCTATTCATCAGTCCCATACACTGTAGACAACAGACAAAAACCATGAAACTCAGCTGGAATCAGCAGTATACCCTAACGATAACGCATATGAAATCTCAAAGTTATAGCTTCAAAAACATTTTCAGGAGGAGTGAAGACATATTCTTGTTTACATTTGAAATGCACTGACCATAGCCTAAATTCATAATCGTATTGTCCCTGTCAGCACGTGATGTGGTCACTGCTCCCATTGAACGCATGCACTGTGAAGCGGACCAGTGCACAGCGCAAGGTGGTCTTCGGTCTCTAGGCTATTCACTGTATGTTTCGCTGACCTGCCCGACACCTCCTTAAAATGGAGGGATCTTTTTAATCATGTTTAAAGTCAGTTTTCAGTTGTATTATTGGGAGTGAAGTTCTGATACAGTATCTTCTTCCATTTCTACAAATGGCTGATGATATTCTAACCTATCTGATCCAAAATCTAATTTATTGTCTTGTCTTACCGTACATAATTTATCATTGTACCAAGTTTAATTATTTATTGAGATCCGGATGGATGGACAGACATCCCTTAAACCTAACTATGCCTTCTGGCCACTTCATAGTGGGGCCCGGGAGGCATTTTTAAACCAGTGGTGCGGAATTTGGCACTAACCAGTAGAAAAGCCATGATTGTAGATGTAAAAGTGTATGTAATCATTACCCAATGAAACCATAGGGATTCCATTCACAGATTCACATTTTCTATGGAAACGGACAACCTATAGAAACCATCGTGGCTCATGTTGTAATTTAGATTTATAAAAATTGACCAGCCCTTATATGGAACATGGTATGGGTACTGCATAATGACCCGTATTTATACCAGGAGTTTCACTTAAACTGCATACTAAACGTAGCCTAAAACTTCATGGGGTACAAAATAAATGTAATCTGATACCTTTACAAGATCAATCATTTTCATCACAGAATCACAACAGTGGGTGATTTTAATTGTTCGCTATGGACAAACACAACACACCACAGTCATTCCGAGAACAAAATAAATTATACTGAATCAATAATAATGTTCCATGTGGTTTTATTTGGTTCCACAAAGTTACAGTAGTCCAGGTTTAGTACACTGCTGGCGTTCAATCCTCTCTTCGGAATATGGACCCATGTTTAGACTACTATCTACAGCCAAACTCTACCCGCCTGAGGAATGTAAATACTTACAGGCAGTACTGGCATGTTTGCCTTAACAGATGACTAACCTACAGATAAAGATCCACACAAAAATCTGTATCAAGTGCAATCTACATGAGGCTGAACAGGTATCCCAGATACACAGTGAAATGTACACCATACTAAAATACTTTAAGGAGCAGTCCACAGTCCACAACCACAAAGTCATTGCAGCTGGTAAATGCAGATACGTATTATCTTGTCTTATATCCATTGCAAAAAAGAGGTTTAGACCCTAAAAGACCCTAAATCATCTCACAGAGGCAATCTACACCCAAAGTAAATTGCACTCATTGAAATGCACAAAAATCAGAGAATGCAAAAATACGCCTAAATTAAATAATATGAAGTCAAAACTACATGTAACTATTTTCACTGAACAAAGTTACAGCTGTTTAAAGAATCATGACCATTAAACCTAATGGGCAAAGCTATGACGTCAAAGACCAGGGTGGTCACCAGAAAATCTTTTATGCGTGGCTCAAAAGAGCAGAATGTCACTTTTTGTCAGATATCTGTTCTGGACGTGTGGTACACAACTATGGGACGTGTGGCTCAAAGAGAGCAAAAACGATAAGAATAATAAGACTGATATTGACTTTACAGTGGCTCACAATCACTTTCTGGACCCCATGCGTGGTCTTTGCGCCATGCGTTTTCTACACTATTGACCATTCTGTCATAGACAAGGAAATGAATACTAATCCACCCATAGATACATATCTCGATGAAGCCATACCCTGGAAAAAACAAGTATTTCTCTCTAGTTTTAATAGACAATAGAACAATTTCATGTAGAATTTAGAGTCTCCAAGCTGACCATAACATTGCGACGTATAAGCGAAAATATGTATGCACTATTTGTTATGGCCCATTTGCAGCAGCAATTCATGCGTGTCTGTGCTCAAGGCTCAATGTGTGGTATTTATAATCTTCTACAGAGAAATAATTCTGCATGAAATCCTTCATACATAGTCCAATAATGATAAAAATGACATGCTTGTTTATCCAAGGTATTGTTAAATCGATAACATTAAATCAATGGGTTGATCTTTCATTTTCCTTCCTTGTTCCAATAAAACAGAGTCAAGTCTCAAGTCCACCAATAGACCTATGTAACTTGCAGTATAGTTCTCACTTGAAGCGACACAATACATTGGAGGGGAAATCTATGGAGGGGTTAGTACCTGGAAAGCGTTCAAGTAGGGAGGTAAAAGAATGCCTTGGGACCAGGATGTAAAAGACCAGCTAGGGATGCCCCATGATGCAGTGGGCAGATTAGCACAGGATTGAGGTCTGTGTAGGTGGACCGTAACTGCAGCAATGTCTGATTCTACTAAAAATTTCACAAACATATTTCTCTGACTTTTCTTCCTGTACCAAAATACAAATTATATATTTTTTTAATCACTTTCCTTGGTGATACTCCTCTAACATTTTTTTAAACATTGTAGTATTAATGGTTGCACATCAAACAAGATTTTTCGCAAACCATGAATCACGCCTGATTTCGCGATCAATACATGTGCAGAAATTTAAAAAAAATGAAAGCAAGTTAAACCAAAACTTTTGTAACAGACCAACAGACTAACATCATTTGACCTATTGACCCCTAGATTACCTTTGTCCTCAACATCATCATCAACACACATATGGCATTACCCAAGGCTCATTTTACCAAATATATATTTACACAATTTTGCCCATGTTCACATAGCCTATACGGAAAACTGGTGCAAGTGCACTACTTGGCAAAATGTTGCTCAGGTTTCGCTGACTATAGCTAACCATTTTGCCACCTCTGGCTAAAGAATAAGGCCTATAGGGCAAATCAATCCTTTCTCTATCACACGTGTAGCAATCCTGACCACAGGCCTGCCCTAGCCCAGCAATTTGTTAAAGTGAAAATGGGAAGACATGCAGACTTGTGCAGCATACGCATCCCATTGCACATACAAAGTACAGCCATTGTAGATGTAGTTGGGTCCAAGGTTTTCATAGGGCAAAACTGATCATTATTTGGCTTTCAAATTGGCAACACTATTTTGTTTTTAATCAGCTTTTTATCCTTGATTGAAATGAACTGTAAATTAATGAAACATAAAAAAAAAGCGGAATAGAGAGCAATAATTGTGCCAATTTGCAGAGCATAAGTATGAATCAAATTTTTAGAGCGCTTTGCCAATTTGAAGCCTTAGAGATCTTTCGATCCATATTTTGCGTAAAAAATCATTACAAAGGTAATTCAACAACATAAATGAACTCCTCTTGGGCAGAAATTTATGCCCTTTCTTATGATTAATCTTTTGATATTTGTAATACTGTTATAGCACCAAACCTCATATTTGTGGTACTTGGCTCCAAATGGGTTAGAGCAAAAATGGCAAAACATGTCCTCTACAGCATATTACAGTTGAGACCAAAAGTTTACATACACCAATGGAATTCAGTGAAATTTGTTCGCTTACTAAACATTGTAAAATTTATATCTTCAGAAATATAAATACTACCATGACGAATTTGGTATCAAATCAAATAGCGTATTTAGGTCTTTCACATGATTGGGATGCCGTTGGGATTAAATCATATTTCAGGTGGAATTTTCTCTGAAGAAAAAAAGTAATATTCGTGCCAAATGTATTCTATTAGGTTTCTTATATTTTCAAACAGCGTTTCACAGAAATATATGTCAAATCTATGATTTATATTACATTTTTTATAATGATATGTCACCACTGAACAAAAAATTGTAATCTGAAATGTTTGTGTTGAGAACTAGCACACATTGAAATGTTTTTGTCAAGTTTTGATTTTTGATTTGTCTAAAATACGAGGATTTTGGGGGAAAAGGTGACACCTAAATAATTGTCAGCTCCGGATGACAAAGCAATGTGATGAAGGGGCATGACATTTGTTTGATAGCAAATTCGTCATGATAGCACTAATATTTTAAAAGATACAGTAATGTTTATGTTTGGCAAGTGTCAACATTTCCTTGAATTTCCTGGGTTATGTAAACTTCTGGCCTCAACTGTACATACATGTACCATTACATGTACAGAGTACAAAATAGAAGATGTCAGAGGAAAAGGAAGCTTGAGGACCAGTGGAAAAAACAATTATACAGCAGTTCAGCACAATTGAACTCCTGCAATGCTAAAAGAATAGCGCAGGTGAAAAAATTGCTTTTCCTCAAATGGATATAATGTATTACATGTCACAAAGTGTCCGATATATATTACATCACGTCTATACAGTAGCTGTTTCATTCTTAATGTATGTAGAGCACTCTTACAATATGGGGTTTTAAAAAAAGTACACAATAAATGCACAATGTGAAAGTACATTGAAGGTACTACCCAGTCATACTAGTACAATGGTTGTCTGATACGCACAAATACAATGTACTGCACGTACTTCCTGGTTGAGGATTGGCATGTCTGTAGAATACAGTGCACGGACACAAACTCAAGACAGCATGGAGATTCATGCAGACATGACATATGCTGCACACATGAGTGACATCTTACACTTGCTACTGGGGTCAGAAGCTTTATGTAATGTGGACTTATACATGTAGGTTCCCTTGCGTGAACAGCTCTAGAATTGCAGATTGATACCGGTACTTAGCTTTTCATTGTGCATTTGAATAAAACAACTTATCTTAATTCTTACTCAGTCTATGCCCCCTTCCCCCCCCCCCCCCCCCTCTCCTCTGAAATTGTTGAAAACATGGTTTGCCAATCACATGGTCGCTGTGATGTCATCGTGGAAACGCAAATGCCAGGTGCAGAGGGAATGAAGCACAAACGTATAAATACATGTAAGCGTAGCATTGCTACATTAGTTTCTGAAATTTTCTGACTGAGCTCTTGCCCCAGCCGAGAGTAAACATTATCCAGAAGTGGATTTTATTGTGAAAGGTGATCTGGCAATAAAGTTCCGTTAGCCGAGTCGTTGCAAGATCAATTGGAAATGTCTACGATATGAATTGAAAGTGATTATGCTGAGCTGTAATGGTAAACTTTGCCTGTACAGTGCATACAGTGAAGCTCGCAGGTCAGGCCATGAAATATATATACTAGCTGTATTGAAGCCCAATTTTTCAAACCTTGTTTCTGCATGATTTACTCCTTAAATGGTGTTTTGGGGATGTTTCCTATGAACACATCAGTAATACAAACACATTTTCAGGATTTTGCTGTCTAGCCAAAGGCTAAGTGGGCAGGTTTCCAGATGAAATTGTGTGCGTTTTTGACCACTTCATTCATGCTCATGGAGATCTGTGCAAATACATGGCTTTATCTGGGCCATGGGTTTTCAATTCTTGTAACTCACTATCAATGATAACTACACATGTATCATGGCAACAGGTACAATAATGAGAGCTAATTGGCTGTTGCCATAGTGGTTACCATTGATGGTAAATTCCAATAATTCTAAACATACATATGCAACATGGCGCTGGCTAGCTAACCTGGGCCCTGTTTTATAAAGAATTACAATTGATCGTAAGTAGACAAGCCATTGATATCAATCATAACTCTATGCATTAAAGATATGGGATTGGACTTGCGATTGCTTCAGATCAGTTGCAACTCTTTATAAGATAGGGGCCCTAATCTGAAATTGGCATGCTACTGTACATGTATTTTGAAACTTTGGACTAATGAAGACGGCCCTATGACTTACAGAGTAACAAAAACAAAAGCCTCTGGCTTATCCTTCCATGTTTCCCCAGCTCTCCAGTTTCCTTCCTCAGCATTTCCTATATATTCTCTCTTTAGTTTCAGTCGCTGCACAGTACATGTAGACATGTAGAGTGAACATGTACAATACATTGTAGGTTTGCTATGAATTATGTACACACTCTGTATGGTTCATACAGGGTTTGGCCTTGCATATATCTTAGAATGTAACTACAAATTACATTACACTATCATACTGTTGATGTCAACTGTCAACAGTTTTAGATATAAGTAAAACTATCATAATTTGTTAACATTCTACAACAGTCTAGAACTGTATAACAATAAAAGTAAAAAAGAGAAAAGGGCATTTTTGCTTCTCGAAAAATTGCTAGAATGCGCCAAGAATGCATGAAGTGTATGAGAGCATGTTCTCAATAACAATGGGCGGTGATTGCCAGTTTTGACAGCTTTTCATTGTTTCTATTTTAAACGAGCATCTACATTGTATAATCACAGAGAAATCCATGATGTTTTGAACAGAAACCACAACATAACAAACCAGGGGAGTATTTCTCCAAGCTGTTCTTAAGCTAAGAATGACTTACTTTACACAGGACTGGTGACCCCTTCTTGTGCTAAATGAGATACCAAACTTTGTTTCTGTTTTTACATAGCGGGAGCTAATTTCCTACAATCCGAAACAAATTTGATAAAGCATATCATATACAGTAGCTGCATTACAATGTCATGCCATGCCGCCATCTGTTGGTAGATTTTCATATCAACCCTTCTTGCATGACTATAGGCTTTCATCATTATGATTTTACGGATAATATTTGGCGAATCTTTCATCTTGGTTTATTTAAAACGATATTTCACCCTGAAAATTAGGTAATTTCAATGAAAGCAGAGACTTGAGAGGAACATATTAGTGAAGGTTTGATGAAATCTGTCAAAGGGTCAGAAAGTTATGATCTTTTAACATTTCAATTTTGTGATGTCATGTGCGAGATGCTCTCTCTCATGTGTGCTGTATGATTCCATAAATTGCTCATTGGACATTTTTAAAAAAATTGTACATATGTAAGAACACCTCGCACGTGGCATCACAAAATCGAACTTTAAAAGATCATAACATTTTTATCCTTTGATGGATTTTCATCAGACCTTCACTAATACATGTATGTTTCTTTCATACACTACAGCTCAAGGGAATTGGCATAGGGAAAGGGAAAGGGAAGAAAGGGATGGAGCCGTAGTTGTAAACCGAGGTATATTTTGACCAGTTCAGCATGAAACAAGATGCTTTAGCCTAAAAAGCATCATATTTCATGCTGGACTGGACACAACATACTGCGGTTTACAACTGCGGCTCCTTCCCTTTCTTCCCTTTCCCTTTCCCTTTCCCTATGCCACTTCCTTTGAGCTGGAGTGCACGTCTACATCTATTAAAACCAACTTTATTTCGGGGCGATCTATCCCTTAAGGAGTTGTATAGATTGGACGTCATTTGAAATAGAAAGCTCTCCCTTTAAAACACACAATACATTGTAACGCTCGGATATGTCAGAGAAAAAAATCCTACACATACATTGTACGTATAATTCTTATTGGCTTCCTCCTTAGTAAATGCTCCTCGTTTTCAGATAGGGGGGGGGGGCACCAGTCACATTCTCCTTCCTTATAAATCTTAATACATTTTGTCCCTCTTGTTCTCCTAAGCCCATTGAACCTCTCCTTCCTTATACCGGTACATTGTTCTGTTCCTTTTTCCTACCATTGTCTTACAGTCAATGATATCTCTTCAAATTGGATAACAAGTGACATTTACAAATGTACTTCCTCATCCTCTACATTAGTCCACATATACCTTCAAATAGTTTACATGCCCAACATTGTACACATATATGTAGTTCTACATCTCCATATTTCTCCTCACTATGTTTACATAATGAGCATGTGTGCAAAACTGGAAGTACATTTTGCTACTCTCAACACCCGAGTGGCCTCATTAACCCCATTCATACAAGCTACCTATCCGCAAAACAAGCGCAACATTTACAGCAATTTTGCCAATGCCTTCTTAATATACGGGCGGCAATCACTCAAACAATGTGGTATTTGCTTCCTCCTTTTCTACAGGCTTTTCTACTTTTCTACGGCTATTTTGTGGAGCAACACCTAGGAACAATTCAGCAAAACATAGCAGGAATCAAATCTTATAAATTGTGACCACAAAATAACCAAAAAATGTTGCGGGATATACAAATGTATCTGGGATGTAATATGCTAATCGTAACGTTCATATGGCTGAGAGGCATACATGTACATCATCATCATATGTTTGCTCTAGCAATAATATGGCTTTTATGGTGTAAATGGACTGTTTTGCTAAGGCTCGCTGGAAACTTGCTTACCAATGTGTATCAGTAACATTGCGGTATAATGGCATATGAAAGGGGCTGAAGACAGAAATGACTCAATGCTCAACCAGCCAGCCAGACAGTATTTGTCAGGAACTACCAAAGTGAAAACAATTGTAGGTACAGTCAAACCTGTCTCAGTGGCCACCTGTCTATAGCAGACAACCTGTCTATAGTGGCCACTAAAATAATTCCCCCGGAGAGAGATCATGTGTTAAAGAACATGTTTATAGTAGCCACCTGTAAAGGCCACAATTTTTGTTTCCCTTGGGTGGCCACTATAGACAGGTTTCACTGTATTTGTAGACTAACACAAACTGCAAATTACTGTTTCTCGAGTTCAAGCGACTAGTTTTATCAAGGATGTTAATATATTATGCTGATGATATGTTAGGCAACTTATGTACATTCTGAGCAAGGTAGGGAAGCCTTTAAGGAAATTCATGAAACTCAGAATGGATCAGAAGTATACCGAAACAGTGATATGAAATCTCACAGTCACAGGTTAATATGTATACCTTTTCAAGGAGAAGTGAAAAACTTTTCTAGTTTACTTCACACCTTGACCATAGTGACCATAGTCTACATGTTCTATTCCACATTGCACTGGTCAGTGCACTAGTAAGCGGGCCTGACCCACCACAACGCATCAATGTGTGCTATGCAGTCTTGGTTTCTAGACTACAGGAACTGAAATCCTGCGACCAATATAATAGCACTCAAAATCAGTTTCCAGTTCTTTATATTGTAAGGGGAGTTCTCATACAGTATTTTCTTCCACTTTCTTCCCTATTCATACAACTTCATTATTTGGAACAGCAAACAGCTTATTATACTATAAAATTATGATTTTTTTTTTTCATTCCCATTAATCTTGTAAAAAAAAAAGAAATTTTGCTATCAAGAAAACTTTAAAAGAATTTTTTGTCAAGTAGTGAGCATACTGTACATGTGTATCTGCCAGACAAGAACTGTACATGTGGAATGCACAAGTTATGTGCCCCTTAAAATGAGTTCAAGACTTTCCACTTGCTAGCACTTTTTCACTGTTTGGGGTAGTTGCCTGGCAACTCTCACTCTATAGATGCCGAAGATCTACATCTACATCTAGATCTAGACTTAAACAGTAGCTCAGTACTCGAAATAGGTTCTTTGTATGGTACAGTGAAAATATTAATGAAGGCTCAGGGTGATTATAGGCCCCTGCAAAAAAAAAAAAAAAGCGCCCCTGCAAAAATTAGTTTCCTATTAAAAGATATAATGCCAGTATGCCGCATACATTTAGTTCAGGGTGTGTTTCATTCCGTCATGATGTACAGTGTAGCCCCTGCAATTAATGATACATTAGAATCTTGATTATTTACTTCAACTGATAACCAGTGTTTGCCCACCCTATAGATACTAAACAACTCCCAAACTTGTTCACAGTCTGGTATCAGCGTTTAACGCCACCACAATATGGACAGACATTTACATGATATCTGATTTAGTATTCAAATATCCTGAGAAATAAACCCTCAACTCTGTGTGCACTACTGTGAACATCTTAACTCCAATGTCAGGGCAAAATGGTGTCAAAATATTTGGTGTTATTTTCATGATTCTGATGGATTTAGAAATGCTGATCTCACCTCAGCTGCAATAGATGCATTCTATCACTAATAACTAAGTTCAAGTGGAATTCTTGAGATTGTTGCACCAATGCAGTTCAATTTTCACTTAAAGTTCAAGGATAGCGACTGGGCGTTTTGACATCACAGGTAGAGGGATCATTGCAGAATAAAAGTAGGCTTCACTCATAGTATGCATATTGCTTAACTTGTGTTAAAAAGCATCTAACTCTTGCAAAATCTGGGTGGTTTTGCCAATTTCTTCTGCAAGAAGTATTTTATTATGTCTAATGAGATACAATTTTGGACTGTTTATGCACTTCAAGATTTCTGTGTCGCAGGTCTTAAAATTTCAAGTCAAAAGTAGGAGTTGCTGGCACTTATTTATGCAATATCAATGCACTTTTGCAGCAGGAGTATTGGGCACGTGCTGTCTTTTTTCGGCAGTGGAGCGTTTTTTTGTTAAATTTGGACAAATGTTAGGGCAGCCGAATCATGGGATAAGCCTGCAGAGGCTGCGTATGCTTGGTCTGTTGGACTAGCCATGTTGATAAACTGCATCATCACATGGGCTATTTGTTCCAAGGTCTCAGTTCCACACAATTTATGTAGGATTTTAGCACACATGCAGTAGGACCTCCTCGGTTGATTTAATCCATTGCTCAGTTAGAATTTGCCATGGAACTACAATAACCAATGGAGTGTGCCTTAATTGTGCTTTATAAGTGTAATAGCCAGGGGGGGCATTCCGAAAACGAACTTAGGAAAAATTTTATTGTATCTCAGGGACTTAGGAAAAATTTTATCTTTTGGTATTCCGAAAAGCCAACTTACAATAAAAGATAAAAATTTTATTCAAATGAGCTAGAGATAAAATTTTTATGTAAATGAGGCTCCGAGATAAAATTTTTTATGCAAATGAGCTAAATCGGTATTCTGAAACGCACTTAGGAAAAAAAGTTAGGATAAAAGATAAAACTGCTCCCAAGCAATTTTATCTCCAGACGTACGCGCCTAGGCCCATAGCATTACGTGCAAAAATAATTCGCGCATTCAACTTTTTGCACATGGGCGCATCAAATGCAATAAGGCGCGCTGATAGACATTGATGCGCAATGTCCATTTCAGTTTCATGACATCACACCATCAGTTAATGTATGCAAAAGACATGAGAGGACGTTTATTACTGGCTGCCTCTGGGATAGGAGCGCAGGGCATGCGCTCATTAATATTGGTTAAAATCTTCCTAAAATGTTTTTCGGAATACCAAAGATAAAATATTTTAAGTACATTGTATCTTAGGGGAGATAAAATTTTTATCTCTGTGGATTTTCGGAATACCCCCCCTGTTGTCTATTGACCATACAGCACTGTTGCACTGCTCAGTATCTGAAGGGGGACAAGCAAGCCCGCAAATAAACAGGTTAATGTAATTGTTTTACTCCAAGGGGGTGTGGGGGGGGGGGGGAGGGGGCAGGTGCAGACATACAATTCCAGATAGCATCAAACAAGTATTACTTGCAGGCGAGTACTGAAGGGATGGATTTGGGGTTAATTTTTAAGATTTTTTTTTCTGGCTAGGAACATGGCCTTGAAACACACCATGATTCAAAACGAAGTTTCCAGCCAGAAAAAAAAACTCTAAACACTCTGAGAACTCTAAAGCGTGTTTTGAAATGCATTAATGTTGCATTTCAAAACTATGCTTCTGTAAAAACCATGTTGCTATTTACAGAGATGCCAAGTTCAACAAATTTCATGCGTGAGATTTTCATGACTCAGCGTCTCGGCACGCTCATGCACGCGCGCATGACATGATGGGCACAATATCAATGTATACGATCGATCCATGGCCATATGTACATAACCATGCAATGTGTGCACAATCCATGGTACGTACATGCTGCATTGTTCGCTGACTGTACTCTCGAATCGCCTCGCGTGCGCGTGCCGGGCCGATAGGCGGCTCGTGTGAAGGCGGCCAGTGCGAGTCTATAGCAAATAATGCTCCTTTTCTCTTGTTTTTTTCTGTCGGGTCCCAAAACTTGAGAAAAACAGATGTAATGCGTGAGATCATGAGACAGACCCTGAATGTGTGAGTCTCATGCAGAATGCATGAGACTTGGTAGCTCTGCTATAATTTTATCATCACAATCATGTTTGGAAACACAGTTAATATATATGACATCACAAAGCATTGCACAAAATATGTGCGCTCTGTGTCAAACATACAATGCATTGCACAGAATAGATCTATGCGCCAAAGAATGAGCTGTACAAATGGCATGCTCAGTGAAAACATTTTTCTAGCCAAAACATAATGTGAACGCACCATAACATGAAAACATCCTTACTGGAAATGTGGTTTCAAAACAGTGTTTAGAAATCCTAAGTCGGCAATCCCGTACAATAGGGGACCAGGCAGTATCGCACATGTATAATGCACGCAAATGGGAACGCTGCAATACCGATTGTCGTCGGCAGAAAGTGACCTAGAAATCACTTTTTTTGGACGAATTAAGCAGCGAAAATTTTGTCTAGGGTTAGGGTTAGGGTCAGTGTTAGGTTTAGAATTAGGTTTAGGGTTAGGGCACCAGCTTCAAACTCCATAGGCCGTGTGTACGAAGTAAGGCAGAACGGCCTATAATTTCAAATACGCATGACTATTTAATTTGCGTAAATTAAATGAAATCACTTGCAGGCCGTCTTCCTTGCACTAATTGGAATATGATTCGCAAATTAAAATGAAAGACATAATCTTTTACTCACAATTCTAAGTAGTTTTGCTAATCAGGTTTCACCGCTCGTCAGATTTCTAACCTCAGGAAATTTTCGTGTAAAAGTTAGTAGCTCCCCCTAGCCCTTATTTGACACGTAACAGGGAGGACGATAGTGGGCTCAGCGAAAGAAGTGCCGATAGCATGTTTGTAAACATCCAGGCTGTGCACACAATAGCCCTCGCAATATTATTTGTGCTTAAATGTTGTTACGATTTATAATTTAGAAATAAATTACAAAATCTCATTAAGTTGGCAGTTTTATTTATCTATATTCAATGACACACGTAAATGTTCATTATAATCTGGGTACAATGTTTTTATTTTTTGTCTGCTACAAAACTTGACGTATGAGCTTCTACAAATTACGAGCTTAATAATGCCATCAGACTTTGATAAAGACTAGTCACGGTGGAAATTTCTTTTTGTATGCTAATAACGGTCATTCGACGTGTAAACATAGCGGAGAGCAGACGCTACTACATAAGCTGAACACGAACAAATTTTGGATTTTCTCCTAATGAATTGGTAAGCTGATATTATTTTTAAGGTTTGGGGGCATGGAATTAATGTATGAATCTTGGGAAGACTTTAAAACAGTCCAAGAATTCATGGTTTTGAAGTCACCACAATTTATGTGCACAATATCCACATTTCCCTATGGACCTGAACATGTGTATTTATACAGCGAACAGCAAGTATATTACACATGTAGCAGGTATGGGTTAGGGTTAGGGTCAGGGTTAGGTTTTGGGTTAAAATTCATAAAATTAGTGGGATACCCTGGTCCCCTATTATACGGGATTGCCCCTAAGTCAATGGCTTGGCCCAGTTCCTCGCAGGGCTACGACTATGTTGAAGCGTTACAATAATAATTAATATACCAAACAGAGTTAGACTAGACTAGAGTCTACCTCTAAATGTCTCGGCAATGTCTCTAAGACCATGGAGACTAAGTGAGAGTCACTCAGCTAGAAATAGCACTAAGGTCGGATATCCCTAGTCTAGTAAAAAGTAGTAGATCTAAAAAGTAAAGTTACATTTACCGGTGTGGTGTTCCTCGAGCTCGACGTAGGGCTGCACTACACACAGACAGAGGCGAGATGCTAACAAGTTGTTACTGCCATTGCCATTGGCATTGTATTGGTCTAGTCCAAGCACAGCGGACTAGTCTAGTCCAGCTTTACACAAAACCAGAACGAGAGAAATTCACAGCATCATCATCATACCACATTTATCGCAGATTATGAGGATCATACCTACCTTCTTGCGTTCGAGTACTGTGGATCAATGATGCTTCCATACACCATGTATCGCTACACTAACGTTAGTCATATCGAGACGGGATTTCACTGGTATACTGTCTTACTGTATACTGTTGACTCGACTACGTTGCTCGTAATTGAACGGAGCGCACCCGGAAATCATACGAGAGATCGAGAAGCTAAGACCGAGGGCTCGCGCTCGGGTACCGTACACGGCGTACGGTTTGCCTGTTCTACACTTCCTGATACAAAATGGCTGATTGCTGTCCAGAAACTCCTCGTAGAGGGCAACGTTTCACAAACGGAAGGTTCACACTCGAAGAAGCGCTGAAAATATTTTGTTTAATCAGGCAATAAAAACTGTTTGTTGAATAAAATAATGCAAATAGTTTGTCGTTGTCCTTAATAACTAATATTTTAATCAGATATCTTTGAATAGGCAAACTGGAGTGACTACTAGTCCAGTCTATAGCGCACAAGAAATAGCCAAATCCAGATCTCTCCGTTTACCTTTCCTTTTTTTATATCTTTCTCTCGGTCATATCCTTCCCATCTCCCCTTGTCTATGTCTATTTCAGGCTTTCTCTCTCTACACCATCTCTCTCGTTATCACCCCTCCCCCTCTTTGTATTCCTTTCTTTTTCCTCCTCTCTCTTTCGTTCTCTTTTTTTTTTTTAAAGATTTATCTCACGAACCATCGGATTTTTTCAACAAATTAATGTTCGGAAAACAATCTTTTTTTATTTTCGGATCATCACCCTATATCACAAGTCGCCGGAAATACTGAGTGCACTTTGTTTAGATAAACGAAAAGTAGGCCTACGGCGGCAGGCCCAAACTGTCGATAAAGATCATTACAAGGGGGACCGCCAAAGGCTCATAGTCACAAAGGTGGTTTAACTTTATACGGGTACTAAACCTGGACTAACATTATGTGGTGCCAAACTAAACAACACCAAACGTTATTATTGGTTCAATATCATTGACTGTGTCCTCGAAATCATTATAGTTTATTGAGTTCGTCCGCACAATAGTTACAGCGAGTCAGTGTGGTAAACATGAATTGTTTTGTGACAGCATCAGATGGCTCATTTTTCGACCCGTAGGCTATACGTTATTGTACGTGGTCTAAATTAAATCACCGTTGTCATGGTTGTGAATTCGAAACAAATTAACTAGCCTTCAGTAGTATGGACATGACTGTATTCATATAGAAAATTGTAATTATTTTGGCCCACATGCGTGGTAAGTGCTCAGATGTGCTTCTAAACAATATCCTTTGCACACAGGCTTGGCTGTTAGCTATGATTTACTTTCATACAGTAAACTGATACATATTTATTGGTCTTAATTTTCTCAATACACTCTTTGTGTGGATTATTCCTGGAATCTAAACATAATTTGACAGCATGTGTTTCGGGAGCTATTTCGTAAAGCTCACGTATAATCATACCACCTGCAGGTACAATTACAATATTAGAACCACTGATTTCATCTATGACATCACTCGTCTGCCACCTTTTCCTCTCCCCCTAGCTCCATTATCAATTGTCCTCCAATCCCTTTCTCCCAATTCATTTCTCTCGCTACCATTTTCTTTGCCCTCTCCAATACTCAACCTTTTCTCATTTTCTTTAATAATTCCGCTAGGAGCTCATTCTCAGCTGAAAAATCCCCCCCCCCCTCCTCCTCCTCCTCCCCCTCCCCCTCCTCCTCCTCCTCCTCCTCCTCCTCCTCCTCCTACTCCTCCTCCTCCTCCTCCTCCTCCTCCTCCTCCTCCTCCTCCTCCTCCTCCTCCTCCTCCTCCTCCTCCTCCTCCTCCTCCTCCTACTGTGCACATACAAATTGTGCATCTCCTTTTTAACATCATTCTGCGGAAAATTCAGACAAATTGTTGTCTCTGCAATGGTTTTCCTTTAAGCAATATCTTATACCCGTCACACAGTGAATTTATACACATATCAACAACGGATTAAGATTATATCTCTTTTCACTTTTTTTTCTCACTTTTCGTTGGGTCTGTCGGACAGCTATTATAATAATAGGTTATCGGCAATTTAAAAGGCAGAATTTTCATAATTTCTTTTTCTCTTTGCCGCTTTTTTCTCCTACTTAAAATGTCCTCTCTCTAGCTGTCTATATTATCTGCTTCGTCCACTTTTTTTTTTTTTACTTCCTATCTTAAACTTGAATTGTATTGAGTTATATCTCTTTAGAATACTATGAGATTCAATAAATTGCTGTTTTCCTTGTTTTTATGAAGATTTTTTTTTCGCTGAGGTATAATGTGTTAAAACATGTGTCTAGTAATATTTCAAATGCACAGTAATAATTATGCATATCATTTTGAGAACAAGGACACATATGGCACAAACGTATCGATAACTTAATAGTAATGGGGAGTGGTGTATGGGGTGGGGAGTGGTATATTTGGTGGGGAGTCGTGTATGGGGTGGGTGGGGAATGGTATATGGGGTGAGGAGTGGTGTATGTGGTAGTGAGTGGTGTATGTGGTTGGGAGTGGTGTATGGGGTGGGGAGTGGTGTATGGGATGGGGAGTGTTTTGGGGGTGGGGAGTGATGTTGGGGTGCGGAGTGGTGAATGGGGTGGGGTTGGGTGGTGTTAGGGTGGGGGTGGTGTTGGTGTGTGTGGGGTAGTGGTGTATGAAGTGGGGAGTGGTGTTGCGGTAGGGAGGGGTGTTTGGGGTTGGGAGTGGTGTAGGGTACTACTACTACTACCTGACTACTGCTACTACTACTACTACTACTACTACTACTACTACTACTACTAATAATAATAATAATAGCACCCTTCTTGTATAGCGTATAATACTCTTGACAGGGTCTCTATGCCCTTAGAAAAGAGGAAAATAAGAAGGAAGACAGAGCACATGAAGATGCTGCATCTAGGACAATAAATCCAATGAATAATGACTAATTACTAATACACAATCATGCATCATTTACAATTATACATTATTATAATTACTAATTACTACTGAACAAGTGGGTTTTGAGTGAGGATTTGAACTTTTCCACTGAGTCAGCATGTTTGATATCAGTTGGGCTTGGGTTCCACAGTGCCGGTGCTGCATGACAAAAACTACGCTTACCATAGTAATTGGTAGCGATACCGGGTACTACAAATAAATCTTTTTGGCGTGATCTCAGATTTCTGCCAGGTTCTCATTTGTTAAGGAGATCAGTAAGATATGCTGGAGCCAAATCATGTAAACAGTGGTAAGTAATCAATAGGATTTTGAATATTATACGTTTACGTACATTCAACCAGTGTAAGGCTTGTAAAATTGGAGTAATAGATTCATATTTTTTTTTTGTCTTTGTTACAAGCATTGCATGAAGCTGAGTGTAAGGCAAGCCGTACAGTAAACTATGACAATAATCAATATAACACATAACAAAGGCATGAACTAATCTTTCAGTGATCCCCTTGTCAATGTAAGGTCGAATTTTGTTTATTTTGTATAATGCAAATGAGGTGGACCTGAATTTGAAAGCAACATAATCTAGCATGGTGAAGTGATAATAAAAAATAACACCAAGATTTCTTGCTTTTTTTTACAGGTCGTAAATAATTATTTGTACGAAATCGAGATGAAATATGCAGAACTTCTGTATTTTGACCATTCAACTTGAGGCCATTCAGCACAGCATTGACCATTCTTTAACACCCTTAACCCTATCTAACCCGGGGGGGGGGGGGAGCCCCCCCCCCCCTCGACATTTTTTTGCGATAAATAACGCGAAAAGATAGCGCCGCGACGTTTCATGACTTTTTTCCTCCAAGTCACACGCAAGTTTTAAGACCAAATGCAGTTCTGAAGTTACGTACATTTTGCACGTGCACGTCAGACCAAAAATTGCTCAAAAACGCGATTTCATGTACAAATCCAATGAAAATTCTGTATCTAGCCAAAATTCATATAAGTATCCTTATTTCTATTTCTACTGAAAAACAATAGATTTCATGTTGTTTATGACTGAAATAGTGTTGCCAACGATTTCATTCGGAAAAACAATGGAAACCATAAAGTCGAAAAAACAGGAAATGCATAAGAAATTAAAAAACGATAAAATACATGAGAAAAAATTTGATATTGCCATTTTTTAAAGTCCTTATTTTGATAATAGTCCTAAGAAGACTGTCTGGACTGAAATCTAGCACTTTGGGGGCTATATTTAAAGATTTACAACGTGCGTGCCAATTTTCGTCTCGATCGCGCGATCAACGGTCGAAATCTTGGGGGGGGGGGGGGGGGCTATTCCCCCCCCCCCCCCCCGGGCTATGCGATTTCAAAATAGCCCGGGCTATATATATATATATATATATATATTTCTCTACCTTACAAACTACCCAACTGCCCAACTCTACCCAACAACAGAATCACGGGCAGTTGCTGATGGATATTGGGAGAACGGGTGCTAAGGAAGCCACATCTATATCCTTTCTTGATTCCGGCTAGGATATATACGCCAACAATGGCGAACAAAATCATGTTATTTTATGCATGATTGTATACTCTCCCCTACCGCACCCGATCACGGGTTTACAATTAATGACATTATCAAACAGAAGTAAGGATCACGTGGATGGGAAGCGATCCATGACATGGACCGCCAGCCCACAACAATAGACTTTGGACAGACTTTTGTGGGTTTACCCAATGAGGTGAAAGAAAAACTCCCCCGACAATAGACTGTACACAACGAAGTAGGGCATATAGAACCAACGGTGTAGTATATAGGCCTACTGCATGTCCTTCCATGACAGTGCACTAACGAGTGTTTCTGCTAATAATAATAATGGCTTCATATTGCTCGAGCGTGAAGCGTTAATACATGCATGAGTGTCATATAAATGTGCTGCAATTTGTATCGAGAAGTTTCCAAATTCGGATCACCGATATTAATAGTAAGCAGAAGCAGTTAACACACTGAAATAATACTGTATCAGCTCGCGAGGAAAAAAATGTGGAGCAGATCTGGATCCAACTATAGCAATCTAGGCCCGCCTCAGGATCTATCGTAACAACCTGCATTTAAAGGAGGAAAGGAACAGTATATCATCATTCTAGCAGCTCCTACGAAGTTCGACTGTCGACATAAATCACCAAATCAGGTGGGAGTGGGCCCAAACTTCTACGGGTTGTCGATCGCGTATCGCTTCGTTTCTTCGATCGAGCCCTGCGCTGCCCCGTGGATCGTCATGATACGGTGCGTTCACATTGTGGTTCTGAGCTCGCTCTTCGCGGCGAGCCTGCAGCAATCAGGGCAGCAGCTCGCGTCGTGTGTGTGGCAGAACGAGGACGGATCGGTCATCGATGTGAACAGTCTCGGCTTCACCAACGGTAGTGCACGGTGGGTAGATAGAGTCGACAGGAATGTGGGGACACAATGATTTTGTTTCCCCCACTAATTTTCAACATGTTTTTTTTTCTCAATTTAAACATATATATTTAAACATATATGTTTAGGCGGACAACCCCGATACTCACCGTAATCCTAACCCAACACTAGGACACCCAGGTATATGCTACCCTAGGACACCTCGCCTGTAAGACTGTGTTCAAATGGAAGACTGTCCCAAGAAAGTATAATATTGTTGTTACATGTTGGTTAGTTGGAGAGAAAGAATAACCCTGACGTGACACGGAAACGGCATGCACACAAATCCAGAAAAAAAACCCCAGTATTTTCCGGAAAAGCTTGTGTGCGTACCGTTGCCCTATCACATGATTATTAATTCTCTCCAAGAAACCAACATGCAACAACAATATTATTCCCTCTTGGGATAGGTGTGATAAATCGTGATGAAATCACAAGAAAATCGTAGGCCTATTTATAGGCGCGCGTTAAATTCACGGCATATTTTCCCTCACTAAACCCCGTAGGCCTACCCTACCCTAACCTTGTTCTACCCCGGATCTCAAACCTAACCAAACATTTCCAATTTTAAACTATGAATTCATTGACAAAAGTATCGAAGAGAGAGGAATCACTTTATCTGATGAACTAGAACCACGACAAACATGTCTTTATTTGGCCTCGATTTACCAAAGTCCAACGAGGATTTGTTAATGAACATGGTGAACAAACATTGAACCGCTGGAGTTTTGGTACATGCGAGAAGAAACCATAGTGCCATTCTCACTGGGCTTTAAAAAATCGAGAAGTTAGAAAAATCTCGAAGTAAGTGGACCGGGACAATAGGACCATTCGGCTTTTGGTACGGTTGCTAGGCAACTTTCACACTAACTTCGAGATTTTTCTAACTTCGAGATTTCTTCAGCCCACAATGAGAATGGAACTCATTATGTCTCA
Organism: Arbacia lixula; assembly: GCA_963669155.1. Lineage (NCBI taxonomy): Eukaryota > Metazoa > Echinodermata > Echinoidea > Arbacioida > Arbaciidae > Arbacia > Arbacia lixula. The sequence continues at coordinate 17,779,174 of OZ022589.1, forward strand.
GCTGTTGTTCTTTCTGTCATTATGTGTGCGTGTGTGCATGTGTGCATGTGCGATTCTTTCAAGTTACAAATACAAATGGGAATAGCACTGAATTTATAGATGCATCTTTGTTGAGACAATACGTCAAACACTTTGGAGTTTTGGCCCGGTCATCTAAAAACTCTAGTCTAGTATTTGCAGAACTTTGCACTGTAAACATGATTTGAACAACACAATCTTAAAATACGCACTTAAAAAAACACCCACCATATCTGGGAGCAATTTAACCATAGTTGGATACAATTATATTCACATTAAGTGGAAAATCACGGAGAAAAACGATTTCAAAAAACAGACGGACACACAACTTAAGCCAATTTATAGTAGGCTATCACAAATCAGACTTTCATGCTGTACTTTTGGTACATGTAGTATGCTTCACGTATGATTTGAAGTTATTAACAAAACGTGTACACTGCCTCCAATGGGTTTAAATACAGGGCTCTCGAAATGCATTTTATTTCATATTATGATTATCATTGAATGTGTATACATGTATGTTCTTATGCTAATAATGTTATTATAAGATGATCCATACAGCCTACATTGCTGATCAGTGATTGCTATCCCTGAATAAATAAATAAATGGATAATTAAAAAATAAAAAATGTTGATAAACGTTTTCCTTGCATGTTTTTTTTTCCCCTGAATAGATGGGCTGATAAACCCAGCATAACTCCAGAGTCGGATACACATCTGTACTCCCTCAATCCCTGCCACGAATTCACCCGGGAACTTGAATGCCAAGACGTGACGGTAGGAAAGAAAAGGGGAACATAACTTTCTTCGGATCGAAAAATAAACAGAACGTTCTGCCGAATGTTCGGTGGAAATCGCATAAGATTAATGACAGTTACGAACATTTTTACGTTGTTCTCTAGAAAGTTTCAAAGAAAGGGGTATAGCATTTAATCATGCTGTTGTTGTGTAATTTGTGGACCACTTTGTAACCGTTGTGTTTGTGTTGAAAAAATTGACAAATTTTCCTCTTCGGGGCAAGGGTCACTTTTCAGAGTATGAAACTAATAACACGGGCCAATGAGCCGTTTTCATAAAGTATCAATTTCCCCATATAGCTGCATAGTTAGGGCTTATTACATTTAACTGTCTATAGGTTTTGTAAGTCGGACAAACCTCGGGCAAGCTTTGGTGTTAGCATGAGAAACGTATTGTTTGAATTACGTGTATACATTTATGTAGGCCTCCATAGCGAAAATCGTATATTGCATCGAGTAGGCTTACTCAATTTATTATCATGTCGAGAGTTGAAGCGTGATATTTGTCACACTAAATATGAAGTAAGCTGAAAAGCTTAAAGACATGGTGTCACTTTTGCAGGTCAACACATTAAACATTTGCTTAAAAAACACGGAAAATGGAAGAAGATTCTGTATCAGAAGTTCCCTCCCAATAGTAAAGTGAAATTATAGCGAGCGCTAGATTTTGAGGTTTTGGTCGGGTCGTCCGAAACTATAATACGGTCTAGACGGGAGACCGCTGTGCGCTATGGTCCGTACTGGTCTGCTCCTCAGTGCATGCGTTCAACGAGAGCAATGCTCGCATCGCGTGCTGACTTGGACAATACGATTATGAATGTAGACTATGCTCGCGTAAAGAAGGACATATTTCCACTTTTCCTAAAAATGATCGTGAATTTGACTGTGAGATTTCGTTAGGTTAAACTGCCGATTCCTGCCGAGTTTCATTACTGTTGCAAAATGGGACACCCTGTCTTTAATTGGAGTATTGTATCAAAGAAAGTTTTCGGCATTTATGATCTCAAGACCCAGGACTATAAGAAGGTGATAAGGGATAACATGTTTTTTTTCTTTTCTTACTCAACACTGATTTTGGAAGGGGTTTAGGCATTCTCGACGGGGAAAGAAAGTATTTGGGGAGATTGAGTGAGCACCCTAGATATTGATTGAGTTGAACGGCATGATTATTGACCAGGAGTGGGTTCAGATGGTCGTGGTCATCCTCCCATTCGTAGCTATATCACTGTAATGTATCTATGCTATTAATAGCTGTACCAAACAAATGAGTGCTTGTACGATGAAATTGCGTTTAGATGTACACATGTTCACCCGGGCCCTGTCTGATAAAGAGCTGCGATTGTTCACAACTTGATTTGCAATTGATATCAATCATAACTCTTTACATTGGAGGTAGAGGATTGTACTTGCGATCGATTCGGATTAATCATAACTCGATATAAGACGGGGCCCTGACCCTATCCCATTTCCTTTCTTCTTGTTACAACAGGCTTGCAGGGTCTCGAATTTGGGCCAATCTGAACAGGACATTGGCGATCCCACTACAACGAATATGTATTATAGTCTAGAAGAGAGTAACGTGGTTTTAGAGTACTCGCATGGAACAAAGTAAGTGAGACATGTTTTTTTTTCTTCACTCAACGCTGAATCAATTTTGAACAGGTTTAGGCATTCTTGACAACGGGGAAAGAAAGGAATTGGGGGAATTGAGTGAGCACCCTAGATATTGATTGAGTTAAAAAAAAAAGCATGATTATTGACCAATGATATATGATTATATGAATAGCCCGGTAAAGACCTTGTTTTGGGAGGGCAAGTCAACGCCGACAATTCGGTGAATTGGTAAACAGTAGACAAATTAAAAAACAGAGTGCAGACGTTTGAATAAAAACAAAAATAAATTGAATTATAAGGAAGGAAATAACATCAGAAAAGAAACTTCAGAGCACAAGTTTAAGAAAATAGAATGAAATTATTGTCCTATTAAGGAAGGAAAAATCATATTGTTCTGAAATGTTAGCAAATGTTGAGAAAAAACAAAAAACAAATTGAATTATAAGGAAGGAAATAAGATCAGAAAAGAGAGTTCAGAGCACAAGTTTGAAAACAAAACAAGTAAGGAAGAAACATAGTTCACTGCACAAGTTTCAGAAAATAGAATGAAATTATTGTCCTATGGTGGAAGGAAAAATCATATTATTCTGAAATGTTAACTATATATATACGGAAACTTAAATGATATAATATTTATATTTCAACTCATTTGTGTGCAATAAATTTTTTTTATTTAAACTTGTATAATTGTATTTGATTATGAATGTTCTTTAGCTACTCTATTATTAAATGCTTCTTTTTAGCTTAATTCTTTTTTTTTTTAAATAACAATTATATATTTTGTTTTTATCTTGAGACAGCAGGTTTGGGTCCACATGCCCCCGGGCATCAGTGAATGACTTCACTTGTTTGGATCTTGACTCACACGCTGTCTCTTTCTGTTATCTTTATTCTATTGTATTGTGTCCTTTGTTTTGTTATTCACATATTTCCTTGTTTATCCTGTTGTTATAATATGCATTGTTATATTCATGGTCGAATAATAATAACAATAATATTAATGATGCCTAGGGGTGTTTCACCAAGCTAAGAACGACTTTACGCACGACTGGTGACCCTTTCTTGTGCTTGATTCCCATCAGCTAAAGTTCAAATCTGATGTTTATAAATAACAATTGTTGTTATTAACAAGTGTCTGAATACAAAGTTTATGATTTGTCAGATGTGATTAGGATTATTGGAGATTAACTCCCACTAGGTTAAACAGGAACAAACTGGGGTATCTGATTTAGCACATGCAAGAAAAGATCACCAGTCGTGCGTAAAGTCGTTCTTAGCCTATAAAATCAGCTTGGTAAAACACCCCTTTTCTTTCTCCACGACGCACCTAGCCCGACGTACATCTCCCGCTTCATTCTCGGATGTTCACACGAGAGTGAGGAGGACCAGGTCGTCGTCATCGGGATTGCGTCATCCACTCCGACGTCCGTCTTGCACGTGAGTGCTTGCTTGCTCCAGCATTGCAATCATACCATCAGAAATATGTTTTTGTCCGTTTCACTTCTGTCCGGCTGCGAACGAGGTGATGGATGCAGACCCGTGGGCCGGTATTCTGGGGGGCATTTCATCAACAGTTTTGTCTTTCTCTGACAGTTACCATAGTAACAGTCAGATGCTATAGTGCCTCTCAGCCAATCAAAGCCGAGGATTGCACTGAAATCGTCAGCACTGACCATTTAGTCAATGCTGACAACTTTCATGAAATGCCCTACTGAAGTCGGGTTTAACGTTTCTTAAACCCAACTTCGAGTCAAAGGCTGGTCTAAGTCGAGTGTAACTTTAAACCCGGCTTAGTTAAACCCGACTGAAGAATACCGGCCATGGACGGTAGGCCATAACCCAGTGTAAAGTGCTGCGACAGGATCTCCCCGTTTGTTCATTGACTCACACTGGTGACCCCCAATGGTGACATAAATCACCAAACAGCCAATTTTGACTGTTTGAGTTGACATACGAGATAATTACATTAACAGTAATATAAATGATAATGATAATTGTAAATATGATGATAATAATAATGATTATAGCAATAACTATTTCAATAATGATTAAAAATAATGATGGCAGTGATGATGACAATACTTATGATAATATTGATAATAATGATAATATATTGATAATGATAATAATAATGATGATGGTGATAATAATGATAATAACTTCAATAAAAATTTCAATAATATGTTTGTAACGTACATAATTGTCTCTCTGCGCTGAATTGAAACAAAGCAAGAAATTAAGAATACAATACAGCTGTGTATTAGTTACTGTATTTCTTAAGGCATCATTGCAACCCAAATTATACTCACAAATATCATAGTACTGTCCTATAGAGTTTATGCCTATATCAGTGCTATGTTGTATCCACATTTACATGTAAATTCTATATCACCATTGTACCCTGATACGCAATTCAGCTCTCTGACTGCACTGTTTGATAACAATAAAAGCCTATAAATTCAATACAACGAGAATTCTGTTGTTATTCTGATCAACATAATCGGTGATGACTGTTGGTGTATAAATGCCGATCACCCACCAATGCAAGTCTATAAAAGAGAGATAAAAACAAGAGATTATCTGCAACATTTTAAGCCTAGGGCAGAGGAATGTAATTTGTTTCTCTGTTTCTCGTGATGCAACGACTAAAGTGTGAACGCACACAGACTATTCCCTTCACACATACAAAGGTGAAACAAGAATCATAGCCATCGTCTAGCCGTAGTTGTGTTTGCAACCACCGTGCGTCAGATCGGTGTATCGGTACATGTTTATCTATATTGCGACTTGGTAAATCAGTGTGTGATGCTTATCGAATATATTTTCTTGAACGTATGTAAAAATTGGTTTTAAAAGTGGTAGAACAGTGTTCATACTACAGGGAAATATGTAAGGACTGTCTAGTTAGATAACATGTTTTACAGAACTAACTACATTGTAGGAATCGGCATCCAAACCGTCATGTCAAGTATCATGATAACAAGCAGAGAGGTCTGTGACTTTTTAGGAATATAATGATGTCCAAACATCATAATATTCTTGCTGTGAATATATCTGCACAAGATATTTGTCCACGGGAAATTTGCTAATTAACAAAAAAATTAGGAGCAATAGTTTAACATAGACATAAACATTTCCCCTAAAATTGAGGGGTACCAGTGCAAATGAATACAGCCTGTAAACATGCCAACCTTTTCAGTAGCCATCGACGGGACAAATTTTTATCACTTTGAGATGAGTTCTTCCTGGTTTTAGGAAGTAAACAAGAATGTCCTTATAAACATAACACAGTAGGCAATACATTTTGCACAATACATTCACTTCAGTCACATAGTCTTTCAATATCTAATTTTCATTTGTAATTAAAAATTATGAGCTTAATCCTGGATTGCAAATCATTAATGCAATGTCTGAATGGAAGATTAGCTAAATTGTTTATTGCACTCTTGACTCTCAATACTCGATCTTGTCTTCCTCCTTTCCTTTTCTCATCCTTTTTTTTTGTCTTCTCCCTATTTTGTCTTTCTTCCTGCTCCTCCTCCTCCTGTTTACCGCCTTGCTTACCCCCTTTCCATATTTGCAGCGATTCCTAATTTATTCACCGATCGCCTGCCCGAATGAAACGGCCCACTCATCGATTGGACCGCCCCTGCAATCTACCGGCCCGCCCACGGTGACGCACGTACCAATCAAAACAAATACGCCACCTCACATCGTTACCAAGGCTTCAGTTGCCCCGCCCCCTATCACCATTGGTCCACCCAAAACCCCACACAAAATCAGCGCTGGCGGAATCATCTGTATCATGTTAGTGCTTCTGTCTTTAATTTTATATTTGTATTTTTAATTCCATCTGTCTTTTTTTTAAGCCTTAAAGGGACAGTTCACCCTGAAATTATTACAGGTTTCGATAAAGGCAGAAACAGGAAAGTATATAAAGTGAAGGTTTGATGAAAATCGGTCAAAGGAAAAGAAAGTTATTCGATTTTCAAATTTCAATTTTGTGACGTCACGTGCGAGGTGCTCTCCCATTATGATGGTACAATATGAATACATAAATTGCTCTTTTTCTGTTTTTTGACAACGGATTTTTTTTTTCATACAGGTATGTGTGTACATATTTCTGATGATGTATCAAATGTTCAAGTAAAAGGATGCATATTTCTTTTTTAGGAAATGCACACTTTCGCAAAATGCACACAACATAATACGGGAGAGCACCTCGGACGTGACATCACAAAATAAAATATTAAAAGATCATAACTTTCTTATCCTATGACGGATTGTTATTAAGCCTTCACTTTTTCTTTCGTGTGTGTGCTTTTATTGAAACAAAATAATTTCAGTGTGAGTTATCCCTTTAAAATCATCACCGTAAAATCTCTTCTTTTTAACAATAACTATGTTTAAATGACAATATAGATGCACTGATAAATATTGCCCATGTTTTCAATAATCACTTAAACTGTTTATATCATTATGCAGCATTTTGGTAATTTTTCTCAAATAATTTAGTTTAGCCACTGATATTTCCATTTTAACAGCTTCTATAACCATTACATCAATAAGTAGGAAACTGCATGATATAGGACACATTATGATTCTCCAAGCTATAACCAAGACATTTACGTTTATGCGGAAAGTGAGCTAATCGATAAAGTATTCACGATATTGCTAGCATCGCATTGTTTTTTATGCTCATGATGTGTAACTTTGTTATACTGTAATGTATCACATTATGTATTATATGACGTGAAATAACATTCGCTAACATCATGCATTAATAGCTATCATGGCTATCAATAGCCATCATTTGCTTTGTGTGTACATGTACGTGGTCACCTAATATGCTAATAATATTCTCATATTACCACCCCTCGCAGATTTGTAGTGAGTGTCTGTGCCTACTTTCTGCTTGGCGCTATCTACATGTTCTTCTTTTCTGGAGCCAGGGGCGTCGAGATTATCCCACACGTGCATTTCTGGCAGGACCTCCCGAATCTTATACTGGTAAGATCATCCCCCCCCCTCCCCCCCCCCCCCCCACCCATCTTCCGAATCGTGTACAGTAAAAGGCCCGGTCCCACTGCACTTACGGATGCCACCCCCCCCCCCCCCCCCACACACACACACACACACACACACACACACACACACACACACACACACACACACCTCCCGAATGTTATACTGATAAGATCCTCATATCCCATATTATTAACTCACACTGGTTGTTATTAATATGGCATTGCCATGAGGGATCTGACTTAAACAAGGTACTAGTATGCTTTCATAAGCTTTCCTCGTCTGTCTATATTCTTTCTGATGCAGTGTCCTGGGTATGACTTGAAACTGCATCCAGCTGTGGCACTCTCGGAAGTTAGTGTGGGAACATGAGGCTACCCTTGACCACAGTCTGCCTCCCTGTGGTCTCCCTTTGGTAGGGGGACCAGGATTCTACGGGTAGATGGGGCTCGTCAAGCCGGGAGGAACACCCATCTAGGAGAAGGAAAACTCTGATCCCAAACCTCTGCTGCCGGGCGGCTATATCTCACTGGAACCGGCTAAGGGTCGGCGCCCCGACAGAAATGCCAGGTCCCTTGGCACCTTCAAGCTGAGTTGGAGGTCAGGCAGGGCAGCCGCTCCATTAAAACCTGCTCCATTATAATGGTTACACACACATCAGATTTAGAGATAGGCGGTGCCGGTAGCCGTCATAGACGGAATGCCGGTAACGTCTCGGGCTTGGCTTCCTCACGGGCGCGGGAAGCAGGGTCCGGCCATGGCGGCAAATCATGCAAGCTCCCGACCAAAGTCAGAGTTGCCTCTTGGAACGTGGGAACTCTGAAAGGAAGAAGTTCAGAAGTGATGGAGACATTAACGAGGAGAAGAGTTGACATCTGCGGTGTGCAGGAGCACAGGTGGAAGGGCGGCCTCTCTGCCAACCAGGTTCGCACCCTCAGTGGCAAGGACTCCAAGTACAAGTTCTACTACTGTTCACATGAGTCAGGCCTAGGTGGAGTCGGCATGTTGTTGGCGGAGGCCTGGGTGGACAAAGTCATTGAAGTCCAGCGCATCACAGACAGGATCCTCTTGCTGAAGCTGATCATTGGCAGGGCGGTTTTCACCTTTCTTTCTGTGTATGCACCACAAGCAGGGCTTCCTGAAGCAGTGAAAGAGCGCTTCTACGACCAGCTGCAAAGTGCTGTAGCCAAGGTCCCAGCCTCTGAGATACTGATCCCAGTTGGTGACTGGAACGGTCATGTCGGTGCTGCGGCTGGAGTGTACAGAGACACTCATGGTGGGCATGGCTTTGGCACCTGTAATGCGGGAGGGGAGAGAGTCCTGGAATTTGCTCTAGCCAATGGTCTCCGTGTTGGAAACACCTGGTTTAAGAAGAGGAACTCGCATCTAGTAACATACAGCTCTGGCGGCCATTTGACCCAGCTAGACTACATACTCTATCGCAAGAGTTTCAGCCGATTTGTCAGTGATGTGAAAGTCATCCCCAATGAGGAGTGCGTGCAACAGCATCACCTGGTAGTGTGTGATTTTGCCGTTCGTGTTCCCCGTGTGAAGAAACGCAAGTTCACACCTCGTATCCGCACCTGGAAGCTGAGGGACCCGGCTACTGCTAGCCTGTTCCAGGAGGTCTTCAAGGGGAAGGTGATGACGGCCGCTGCAGCCGCTGGCACGGTTGATGCCCCTGTTAGTCAAGTAGAGTTTGTATGGTCGAAGCTGAAGGGACCTTTACTGGATGCTGCCACCGAAGTCTGCGGCCTGTCCAAGAAACACAAATGGAGACCTGTAACCTGGTGGTGGGATGATCAAGTGGAAGACGCTGTACAGAAGAAGCGGGCTCGCTTCAAGGTCTACTGCGCCCTGAAGAAGGAAGAAAAGAAGAAGGGAGGTATGACGGCTGAGGCCAAGGAGGCAAAAACTGCCTACAAAGATGCCAAGCGTGTGGCCAAACGGGTCGTCTGGCTGGCAAAGTCTAAGGCTGAGAAAGAGGAATTCGCTACAGTATCTCCAAACGGTGAGGGTGTCTTCCGTATCGCCAAACAGATCCAGCGCATAAATCAGGATGTAGTTGGTGAGAATTGTGTGCGCAATGACACTGGTGAGCTTGCGCTCAGTGATGATGACAAGATGAAGGCTTGGGTTGAGCACTATGCTAGGTTGCTCAACGTCGAGTTTGAGTGGCCCGGCGACGAGCTCCCAGAGGTTGCTCCTACTGCAGGCCTACCCCCCAGCGTGTCCTCGGCGCAGATCCACAAAGCACTCAGCAGGATGAAATGCGGCAAAGCTGCTGGCCCATCTGGCATCACAGCTGAGATGCTGAAAGCTGCTGGAGAGGAGGGAGTCGAGTTAGCTAGGCAACTTGCGGAGGCTGTTTTCAGTAGCGGTGAGATCCCGGCGGACTGGGAGGAGAGCTACATCCTGAACCTCTACAAAGGCAAGGGTGAGGCTCTCGACCGTGGCAACTACCGTGGTCTCAAGCTCACAGACCAAGTCATGAAGCTGCTGGAACGAGTGCTGGACTCCTACATCCGCAACATGGTGTGCATTGATGAAATGCAGTTCGGCTTTGTGCCTGGCAGAGGCACCACTGATGCCATCTTCATTGTCCGCCAGCTGCAAGAGAAGTACATCGCTGCCAACAAACCACTCTACTTCGCCTTTGTCGATCTTGAGAAGGCCTTCGATCGTGTGCCCAGGAAGGTCCTCTGGTGGGCCCTTAGGAGTCTCGGTGTTGAGGAGTGGGCTGTGCATGTCATCCAGGGCATGTACTCCAATACCCGGAGTCGTGTACGGGTTAATGGTCAGTACAGTGAGGAATTCAATGTGGGTGTTGGCGTGCATCAGGGTTCTGTTCTCAGTCCGTTGCTCTTCATCCTGGTGCTGGAGACACTTTCCCATGAATTTCGCACTGGCGTGCCATGGGAGCTCCTCTATGCTGATGATCTGGTTGTCATTGCTGACTCACTGGAGGAGTGTGTCTCAAAGCTGAAGGCCTGGAAGACTGGCATGGAGGGCAAGGGTCTTCGTGTCAACATGAAGAAGACAAAGTTCCTGATCTCTGGTGTTGGCCTCGATGTTCTGAAGAACTCTGGCAAGTTCCCTTGTGCTGTTTGTCGCAGAGGTGTTGGCGTGAATTCTATCGAGTGCTCACAGTGCAGGCTCTGGGTCCACAAGAAGTGTAGCAGCATCACTGGTCCACTGACAGCTGACCCAGCCTATGTCTGCCCGAGATGTCGCGGTGTGTCACGCCCAATTGATGGCAGACCAGTGACCAAGGTGGATGTCGACGGCACCATGCTCGATGTTGAGGCCTCCTTCTGCTACCTGGGCGACATGCTGTGCGCCGGTGGGGGTTGTGATAGTGCCATTGCCGCCAGATGTTGTGTGGCCTGGGGAAAGTTCAGGAAACTTCTGCCCATTCTCACCACCCGGCACCTCTCACCTAAGGTGCGTGGCAAAGTGTACACAGCCTGTGTTCGGTCGGCTATGCTCCACGGTAGCGAGACATGGGCACCGAATGCTTCCGACCTTCAACGGCTACGCAGAAATGACCGCTCCATGATACGTTGGATCTGTGGCACCAAAGATCAAGATGAAACTCCCTCGGCTACACTTCTCCAGAAACTTGGTATTGATGACATCACTGCAGTCCTGCGCAGCCGGCGCCTCAGATGGTCTGGACATGTGCAGCGTGCCACGTCCTGTATTAACTCTGTCACAGACTTAGTAATTCCTGGCATCAGAGGGCGAGGAAGGCCGAGGAAGACATGGCTAGAATGTGTGAGGAAAGATGTGAGTGAATGTGGCCTATCTGGCATTGACCCGCAAGACAGAGCCGCATGGAGAGCTGGTGTGCGACGTTGCCTGGTGTTGCCAACCCCATCGAATGGGACAAGTCCAGCACCCTAAAGACGAATTTGGATTTGATTGATGATGATTGATTGATGCAACATTTAAACTTGTTACATATTACTGTTCATTTATGTACTCTGTCACTCGTTGTTAATCTGTTAAAATGTATTTGGAGAAAGACAAATAAACTTGAACTTGAACCTGAACTTGAACATCTTAGCTACATAAATATGATTTGTTTACGCTTCATCTCGGATCCCCCCCCTCTCTCTCTCTCTCTCTCTCTCTCTCTCTCTCTTTCTCTCTCCCCCTCTCTCTCTCTCTCCTCCCCCCTCTCTCTCTCTCTCTCCTCCCCCTCTCTCTCTCTCTCTCTCTCTCTCTCTCTCTCTCCCCCCCTCTCTCTCTCTCCTCCCCCCTCTCTCTCTCTCTCCTCCCCCCCCCTCTCTCTCTCTCTCTCTCTCTCTCTCTCTCTCTCTCTCACTATCTCTACATGTATCTATCTACCGATATTTGATTTTCCCCACCATGCAGGAGGGACTGTATTTTCTCATCGGTGGTTGTTCCAAAACGACGGTAGTCTCAACTCAGGCACCAGACTACGACAAAATATGAACACGACGCTGCGCACGTGCCTTGCAAGCGTTACTTTAGCCTGGCTCCCAGGCTGTTGGGCATTTCTAATCCAAACTTTGCAATAAATGGGTCTGGCTGCAGTAGACTAATCATTCTCAACTCCTTTTCCAGGTCGGGACGGACTGAGAAAAGGTGAGAATGATACAGTGCTAGTCTTAGAGAACTAGACTCTTTGGGTCAGATGAAATCAGAAATGTCCTGCAGCCTGGAAGCCAGACTATGCGTAACAAGCTGTCAACGAAATTTTATCCAAAGGATGTTTAAGCAATGCGCGTTAAAAAAATATTGATACTCGGTAGGTGCAAGACAGATCGTATGAATAATCGGTTGAATAATATCGCTTGACAAGTAATGATATAAAGTTACGGCTGTTTGAAACATCGTCATCATATAAAGCTAATGGGCAACGCCGTGACGCGGATTTGTATACGTTATACCGAATACAAATTGTTGTGGGTGTGGGCTGTTGCTTAGATAATAAAAACGAGTCATGGATATCCGGACCATGTTTGTTGCCGACACTCAATATTCATGAATTTTCATGACGCGATGGCATCATGTCCACTTGGATATCAAAATAGAATGGGCAGATTCTAAAATATATGAAATCAAAATATACCCGTTGCTCACGGTTAGATTTTCAAGTTTGTAAACCCATGTCGAAAATCTGCCATAGTACTGCAGTAACCAAAAGTGTGTTGCTTGATTGATAAAATTACATGTACTATTTTGTGATTAGTCTATTATGAGCTTCTTTTTCGTATCCTGGCATCGTGCCATGTCGTGTGTGATTGGCTAAGGCATAAACAGCAATAATCAAATTATGAATATGTAAATTGTATTGAATTTCTAATGTCTGCAATGCAATACTTTATATCATCGGCAATATTGTCGTGTATTTAGCTGTACCAAGAAAGGAAAGACGCGTACAGTATTTCATAGGCCTATGTTATCATTTTCTTTGCTGCAATGTTTTGATGCGAATTAATGACAATTACATGTATTTCATCATTGTGTGTGAATCATTATTGTCTTGTTTGCTAGATTATAAGATGATTTATCCACAATTCATTGCTTTTGATTAATGCCATGAACTCCGTCAAATAAAAAAAGGGGAAATTTAAGCAAATGTTGGCCGGGAGAAGTTTGGTTACTCAAATCGCTAATATTGGTGCATACTCCACTAACATCCTTTTTATTCTACTTTTTACGTATTAAATTTTATTCTCTCATCTGATTTTTTCTTTCTGTAGAGTGAACTTAAATGCTCTTGCATATACCGTTCTGCAATTTTACATTAAAGTTAATGGCCCGTATACCCAACGTTTAACTTAATACGTGTACTAAAACCTGGACTGACGTATATGGGACGCCACATAAAACAACATGAAACATTCTTATTGATTCAATTTCATTGATTTTGTTCTCGGAATGAGTATGTCCACGTAATCATCACAACGCTTAATTCGAAATCACTTGCACTGCTGTGATTCTGTGACAATTTGGCATGTAGCATATGCCGTCGGAAGATACTTATCCCGAGTGAATATTTCGACTGAGTTCTAAACATTATTTTGAGGCGATACATTGATGGATCAGTTCGTATACGTGATCTGAGATCATTATAACACAACACGAACAACGTGGATTTGTCATATAGTGCCGCTTGCTGGCGCGCTCTCTACTTTTCACACGGATCCATCTAAATTTATACAGAGTTTGGCCAACTTGGTTCCATTCAGTTACAACATGGCGCGTATTATTTTGCAACGCGTGCCATGTTGTGTCCTATTCAATTCAATTCAATTCAATTCAATTCATTTATTTCTCCTCTTTCAATTTGAAACCGAGTTGGCCAAAATCTGTATATAGATGGCTCTGTTTTCACAGGGCTATATTGCATATAGGTTTTCAATTATTGTAACTTACTTTCATTTGTAAATAACTCCCATGGCAACAGGTGCACTAATGAGAGCTCATTGGCTGTTGCCATGGAAGTTACCATTGATGGTAAGTTACAATACATGTAATTGAAAACCTATATGCAACATGGCCCAGAACTATACTACTACAGCTGCAGCTATAAACTACCTTTCCAATCTGCCAATCGTAATGGAAATTAATTTGACCACAGTGGTTAGGCACAGTATCATTTTAAATATTTGTTAAAAAATAACAGATTACTAATCATTCCATGATTTTTGTTATATCTATTTTTGTATTGTTGGTAACTATGCTTCATGAAATATATGCATTGAAATGATTTAAAAATCATCATGTTGTCTTTGTGGTATTATGATTATTTTGTAGGCCTATATAGTTAATGGTTTTCAATCAGTCATGAGTATTTTTGATGTAGATGGTGTGATAGTATCGTTGGTGTTAATGGTAGTTGTTGTTGTTGTTATGATGAAAATCATCATCATGAGGATTAATATGTTTATTTTGCTTGAAATGTTGGAATGCAAAGAAATGTGTGTGTGTGTGGGGAGGGGGAGGGGAGAGGGGGTGGGGAGCTGATAACCTGACATCGTGAGCCACCGGTTGGGGGGGGGGGGCGCTGATAACCTGACATCGTGCATTGCCTATTGACCGTTAATGAGCCACCGGTGGATTGCATACCATCAATATACACAATTCCCATAGAACAGCATTTTATCCGGGCACAAAGTTTAGGATTAACGCTAATATGCAAAATAATTCTTTTATTGATGCATTTTGGCGAACGTGACACATAACTCGTTTAGCATTTTTTGTGTGGACTGCCCCTTTAATTATTGATCAGCATAAGTTGTCGAATACTGCCACATCTCCTGTATCTCTCTTTATGTGCTCCATGACTCCGCTCGAGCCCGACTTCTTTGGCCTACATTCACCCACGGGCGGAAATCCCGGGGGGACGGGGGTCGTGTCCCCCCCCCCCCCCACCATTTCGAAGGGGGGGGGGGGGGACACAATATCAAATGTCCCCCCCCCCCACTATTTTCGGTCGTGTACCGAAAAAAACGTCATAACCCCCCCCCCCCCACACCATTTCGAAGGGGGGGAGGGACACAATATAAAATGTCCCCCCCCCCCCACTATTTTCGGTAGTGTACCCCCACGAGACTGGGCGGATTAATTTTTTTTCGAAAAACGTCATAACCCCCCCCCCCCCCCCCCCCATGTCCCCTCCACCTTCGGGGAGCGAT
Source organism: Arbacia lixula (assembly GCA_963669155.1). Lineage (NCBI taxonomy): Eukaryota > Metazoa > Echinodermata > Echinoidea > Arbacioida > Arbaciidae > Arbacia > Arbacia lixula. The sequence goes on from OZ022589.1 coordinate 17,794,301, forward strand.
TTCCGCCCATGCATTCACCACTCGGGCACTTGCACACATTACTTCGAGTAATAACGGGTGGCTGAAATTGCCGGTTTGGCCCGCAAGAAGGTGCGTCGTTTTTGTTTTCCTCTCTGCATAGTGTAACGATCTTGAGCCAGCAGTGGTGAGATTCGAAGTCGTTGTTCACAGGACTTACAATTTCATACAAATACCCAAATACTAAAGAGCATGATATTGCCCTCATGTATAAATAAGTATATATATTCACCGTGTATATAAAACAGTATAATAAATGGCGTAAAATATTCGAGGTATGAATGAAAACGTCAATAGTTATAAACAACAACACCGCGCATTCCAATGTAGACCCCCAAACCATTAGGGATCAGCCACGTTCAGTTTTTTCGTCCCTCCCAACTATTGAAAGCCGACACCAGCAGTGAGCTAACCATTATAGATTCCCATTAAACGGTACCTATCACAAGACTTGCTATCACAGATTGACCATGAGATTATATGTATTATGAAAATAAAGATAAAAACAGATACCTACGGGTACTCGCTTCCAAGACCGAATCGTATGCGTAGCGCGCGCATTCTCGACACCTCTCAAAATAGAAAGGGGGAAAAAAAAGGTAATCGGTATGCGAATAAGGTTAATGATATCAATAGGCTATATGGTCGTTATGTGGGGTTTTTTTTTGTCTCAAAATGTGTGTGTGTCTTTCTCTCCCCACTTGTCTGTTTGCGTGTGTGCCCCCCCTCCCCCCTCTCTCTCTACTTGTGTGTGTATGTGTGTGTGTGTGTGTGTGGGGGGGGGGGTGCCGGGGGGGGGGGGGGGGGGAGGTGAGTGTTCAAACCACTGAACTATATAGTTCAGTGGTTCAAACCCACCCCCACATCAATTAGAGCTACACATATGGCTCTCTTCCCTGGACCAGCTGTTCTTCTGGCTGTATTGTTAAAATGATAGTTCACCCTGAAGATAAGCTTGTTTCAATACAAGCAGAAACATCAAATAAGCACATTCGTGAAGGTTTGATGATAATCCGTCAAAGGATAAATAGTTATGATCTTTTGAAATTTTGCTTTTCCAAATTAAGTTTTGATTTTGTGACGTCACGTGCGAGCTAGATGCTCTCCCACCTGTTGTGTACAGAATAATTCAATAAATTGCTCTTTTCTGTTTTTTGACAACGGAATGATTTTGTTCATACATGTATGTACATGTGAGTAAAACGTATTCCTAATGATGTATCAAATACACAGGTTTAAGGGTGCATATTTTTTGAGAAAAATTTCGATTAAAAAAATTGAACACAACACATGGGAGAGAACCTCGTGCGTGACGTCACAAAATCAAAACTGAAAAATCATAACTTTCTCATCCGTAACCTTCATTAATATTGCTTCTCTCACGGTTTCAGGGTGAACAGTAATATCTCTATGCATGTTAGCTCCTGCTTCCTCACGATCTCGCGCGCATCTGTATTAAAATCATAGACTCGATGAATACAAAATATCGGGAATATCGGTAGTGATCGGGAAGTGAGAAACTGTATACACTGTATTACTATTTAGTAGTATCTGTAAATTAAATCATTAAGTTTTTATATTGAAAAAGTTAGTTTTCGAGAAAAAAAAATCACATCATAAATTATTTTAAAAGGTTTATGAATTAGTAAAGAAATTTTGTGATATATTTGTGTAATAATTTATGACTAATTGTTGTGAGCCTACGAATCCGCGGGAATTTTGGATCGTGTTATTGCACATACGTGATATGTAACGCCGCGCCTCGCGATATCGCCTGAACACGTAATGCTGGCAGCGACTTGGCTGTTTGTGGATCATGCATGTCAGTAGTGCAGCGCAGTACCTTGGCCTCCTCATCTAGCTCGGCTCCGACCGGCTCGGCTAGCTGCCCTATACGGCCGCGGCGCGCTGGCCTGCTCGACCGACCCTCTCGCTACGCGATCACGAAGACAAAGTCTACACTTGTAAAAAGTTGTAAAACTGTAATTAGTTACCAGTTAGATAGACATCTGAAGTAAAAATGGATGACCTGAAATTGCAAAAGATCAGTGACAGCATTGGATTAATGCAGAAGAACTTGGAATGTGCTATTTGGTGAGTCTATAACCTTTGTTTCGTCTAATGACAATGTCTGAATTTTATTTTGTATTACCCGCAGACGCATTGTGTGGGCTGTGGCGTGGCGTGGAGGAATTTGAAGGAATAGTCCAGTCTAGGTCTTACTCTTAGCCTTAGGCATCCTTTGCCTTAGAGTTAGATGAAAAAATCAGTCTCTGTAGGACGTTGGATCCGCTGAGATTGCATCTGGCTCCTCTGAACGCCCTATCTATTTCAGTATTTGGGAACAAGTATGTCCAAAAAATGAAATTTCGTTTTAAGAATGCCCCGAATAGGCCGAATAACACCGTTATTGCTGTCTAGAATCTAAGCTTACCTTAGACAGGAATAACCGTCTTATTCGGGGGCATTCTTTAATCAAAATGACATTTTTGGACATACCCCTCGAATAGAGCGTTCAGAGGAGCCAGATGCAATCTCAGCAGATCCAACGTCCTGTAGTGTAGAGACTGATTTTTCGGTCTAAGCTTACCTATGCCTATGAGTCAAGGCCAGGGGAGCTAAACTTATAGTGGGTAGGGATTGGTCATGCATGATCCACAAACTCCACGAGAAACAACAGCTAGGACAGCGATTTTTCTCATTTTGAAAAATTTGATGACGTGTTTTCTCAATTACCGGTAGGTACTAAATTAAAAAATTTAAGTCAGATCAAATTACTGTAGAAATAGGGTGAGGGTGTGGTAGGGTTAAGTTAGACAGGAATAACCGTCTCATTCGGGGGCGTTCTTTAATCAAAATTACATTTTTGGACATAATAGGGTGTTCAGAGGAGCCAGATGCCAGTAATAAACAAGGAACATGTAACTTAACCCTATTTTTATCAATCAATAGCTTTGGTGTTTGATTACATTGCATTATCATGTATTGCTCATTGCATACGTTAATTGGTCATTGTTGCATTACTTTAGCATTGGAACATGTGCAAATCATCAAGAAAAATTGAAGCACCCTTTGAAATTACTCATAAATATTTGCTTTATGAATGGTACCATATACTATGAATATGATATTTGTTCCATTATATATTTTTTAATGATATAGAAGAATTTATTTTTGCGTGTTCTATGTTTTGTTTTTCCTTGCATGTTTTAGTCTCGAGCTACTTCAAGATCCTGTCTCAACGAAATGTGACCACCAGTTTTGCAAGTAAGTGGAAATTCCATCTTTGAATGAATGAATGATCAATTTAATTCAATCACAAATACACACTTACAATACGCACACAAACAATCAAAGATCGATTTGTTTACCTGACTCAAGATCCAATCCATACATTTTATCTTATGGAAGTGAATGACATTGAACATTGCAATGTTCTTTTCAAATCTCTCTCTTTGAATCTGTACTGAAAATTTGCTCGCAAGTGGATCATGGTGATGCCAATCCCTAAACAAACCGTGCAATACTTGCATCATTTCTTTTTGACAGAGGCACTTCAGTTGAGTTACGGATAGGGTTAGGGTTAGAAGAATATGTATGCTCAACCTAGTTCTTATATTGTTACATTCCTCTATGATATTATGTTTGATAGTTTAATTAATGTTCTCTTGTCTTAATATTTTGTTCAATTGTTACCTGTTTAACAGTACTTTGATATAAGTTTGTTATTGTAAAGCACTATATGAATATAAGTTGTTATTTTTATTGTATATCTTTCAATGTCAGCTAATGGAATATACTCAACCTAAATTGTTACAATCGTCTATGTTTGATAATTTCATTTTTGTTTCTTGTCTTATTTTGTGCAATTGTTACCTGTATAGTGTTTTGATATAACTAAGTTATATAAAGCACTATATAAACATAAGTTATTATCAATACTATATTTATATCTTTCAATTTCAGCTTTTGTGCCCTTGCTCTCCTGGAAAGCAGCCACAAGCCGTCTGCTCCATGCCCGCTCTGCAAGATAGCAATCTCCAAACGGTGAGCCAAGCAATACGCCTCTTGTCTTTAGAAAAAGGGCCACTTGCAATAAGCCATTTTCGTAAAGTATTCACAACTTTTCCCCGTGCCCCCTAAATGCGTGAACATTCACCTGCATTTTGTGACTCAATTTCAATGGCTGGAATGCATGTAATTAGTCGTTGCTACTTGTACAAACCTCGGACAAACTTTGGTGTTACCATTAGGAACCTACATTATTGTTTGAGTGATGTGCATAACATTTGCAACAAAAATAGTCAATTAAATACATTATACACATGTAACCCTAATAGGCTCGTTGATTGATCAGTTTCCATTAAAAAACATAGGAAGTGGGAGAAGGGTGTGTGAAAGGAAGGTTGTCCCTGAATCACCATAATTCATACATGTATCTTGGTTTAAATAATGCACAAGAGGTAAACAACAAAAACAAACTCGGTCTCCCATCAGAAGATTCAGTAAACACTGGATCTTCACTTTGAACAAATTCCTGTACTTCCACGAGATTTGGTGAACACTAAATCGTCCGCTTTAAAAAAACTCCTCTTCGTCTGTGAGATTGAGTGCATTCCACCCCCCTGTTTAAACTCACACATTATGACAGCAGGTGTCAATAAGCCACTTCGCAATTGCAATTTCTTCATGAGCAGATTATTCTCCTCAAATATTCACTTTGAGCTACAGACATTGTTAACAGGAATGTGTTGTTATTGTCATTGTTTTGTAGAAGCTTAACCAAGAATGTGCAGCTAGATAAGATTGTGAAGGCAGTTCGTTCAGTAATCAAAGCTGTTCAAGAGGACACAGGCCTACAGTGTAAGTACAAGAGTGATCCTTTCCTTCATACTACTGTATACGCCATATATTTAGCGAGTCTAATTTTCGCGAATCAGGACAATTTTCTGTGTGGTAAAATTTGCGATCGTGGAGTACTAGTACTAGTAGTACATGTGCGCGTGCACGTCATATTCATATTTTTGTGTGTTGTTAATATCGCGAATAGCACCAGACTCACGAAAATGCAAAAATAAAAACCCTGCAAAGTATATGGTGTGTACAGTAAGTCATATCTCGGGTTACAAAGTGTTGCACACAGAACACTTCAATTTGTATAATTCGTAACACACATGCAGTAGTACTTCAATACGTCAACTCTTGCTTGACCATATTTGCATTGAGAGTGGAAAAATAAACACCTTAAGCTGGATGGTATGACATGTTGCCATTAATGATTGCAATGTTGTATTTTGCACCACGCAACATTTTCAGCCCAGTTGTAGGAAAACACGTCATCAACCTTTCATTGTGTAAGCCATGAGACATTGGTAATGTGAACAATCATATTGTGACAAATGAATGTGCGAGACGCTACAAAGTCACTCTTTTATGGCCATCCATGCACTTGAGATAACCCTGATATATTATGAAGGAACATTTACATGTACTGTACAGTACAGCTTTTTAAAAAAACAGTCAAATTGGGGTAATAATGATCGTACTCATCTTAGGCGTTTAGGCGTTTTTGCCTTAGTACATACATGTATGTCCTCACTCTTCATTATGTTTGCAATTTTTTTTTTTTTATCAGTTTGAAATAAGATATTTTATTGAAATGATGGAAGAACTGAAAAACGAAATGCTAATGTTGTTGATAATAATTTTGGGAACTTTTTATTTTTTATTTTAGTGTGTTCTTTTTGTTTGACCATATTAATGAAAATATACCAATATTATGAAATAGGATTCATTATAAACAGCATGCATCGTACAAAACCCTGCTTCATTGCCATAATTATGATGATACATCCTTCTTCTTGTATTCTTTTTTTCCTCATTGGTGTTGTAGGTTCCCCACCTCGAGGCCCAGTCTTATTATCTCAACCAGATCCCAAACCCAGGCAGATCTCTCCCAAGAAGAAAGTCAGGGGTCAAAGGGTCAAGGGTCGAGGCAGAGCAGCTAACGTGAGAAAGACCAAGCGGAAGACTGCACAGACGGTCAGCGTGTACCGAGACGTGAGCGAGTCGAGTGACAGCGATGAGTTCGAGCTTCCCATTGTTGGGCATACCAACATCAGGTTAGCAGGCTGACAAAGGACTTCTCAGTTATAAGCCAGACAAATTATTGTGACCAGTACAAGTCTTCAATTAACTAAATTATACTTTATAGTAAAACCTTATTTGTAGCTATAATATGGAACACATACCTAGTATATTGTGTATATCATGAATTGACTAGCATGTTAGCAAATGTGGTTGTTGTTTTTCATTGCCTACTTTTCATAGGTTTTTTTCAGTTAATGTCATGAAATATATGTCCTTCGTGATGACAGCATACATTTTCTCCTTTTTATTGCAGTTTTTCTTTTCCTCAAGTCAAGTCTACGGGAAAGAAGGGAAGGAGAGAGGGAGAGGGTAATGAGAGGGACCTGGAGAGGGAGGCCGAAGAACTTCTCGCTGCTCTTAATGCTGCTCCCTTGATCAACAATGGCGGCATAATTCCCGGCTACAATTCTGCTTCTAGCAATACACAGCAGGACAACAGTGAGATAACCCTGCAGGCCACACCTGTGAATGATCCCGAAGGAGAGAGGGGTGAATCAGCTCATAGGACTTCGCTCATGATTGCAGAAAAAAATGCTAGTAACAAAGTGCTCGGCAGTAAAGAGGATACTGGAAAGGATGTGAATGGTCATGAGAATTCAGATATCTTTGAAGTACCGACACCAGTGGGATTTGGCAAGGAAAATGCTCCCTTGGGTAGTCAGGGGGACCCGTACGAGTTCATTCCCAGCCAACGTACTTCTCGAAAGGCGAAGAAGACCTCTGGGAGAAAGAGGAAGGGGAATAAGGTATTTCCAAGAAGGAAGCAAGTACCTCCAGCTCCCAAAAGTGGTTGGAGACGGGAAGGTGAGGAGAGTGATCCCAATGATGTCTGCGGCAATAAGAATAAGGCAGGTGACCGAAGTGGGGGGAATAGTACCGAAAGCACATCTAAACAGAATGGTGACAGCTCAAAACAGATTGGTGACAGCTCAAAACAGATTGATGACAGCTCAAGAAGGACCCAGAAGGTATCATCTGAGAGTCCTTGTGGAGAGACTATTGATGCATCAAGGTATATGGTACTCCGTGAGGAAGAGACGGCAAGCCTTGTGTTTCCTGATGCAGGAGACAATGTGTGCAACAATACTGACGATAATGAGGCCAGGGAGGAAATATGCCTTGCAGGAGGGGAGACAGGAGCAGGCAAAGCTACCAAGGTCAAACAACCGTTAAACATCACACCAGTTGTTGTTGTCCAGAGATCCACCAGACGTCGCACCAACATGACGAGCAGTCAGCAATCGTCAGAGGGTATGATGCCTGATTCCCAACCGGTTGTGATCAACAGAAACCACGGAAAAAGGGTCTTTGCCACTGTGTATGGCAAGGCTAAGAGTGGACAGGATAAGAGTCCTCCCCTTGATCCTCAAGATCGCGTCGTCGAATGGCTGGTCAGCAAGAACACAGAAAGTGATGAGAGTGGGGATGAGGAAGAGGGTCGTAGAGGAGAAGAGAATGATAAAACAGAGGAGGATGAGGAGGAGTTTCCAGCCATCTTTGAAGCTGATGGTGAGCAAACAGAGGTGAAAGACTTTGTACAAAAAGCACCACCAGAAAAAGCAGCCAGGAAGACTCCTCGAGGCACAAATCAGTCTTCTAGTGTTGCTGTCCCAGAAATTGAAGGCAGAAAAACAAGGTCATCATTGAATAGGAAGAAAAATGAGATTACTCATTCAGAGAGAAGAGGAAATGAAAAAAGACAGCAAAAAGAACTAGATAACACAAAGAAAAGTAGAAAAGTGCTTTCAAATTCTGATGATCACAGTGATGATGATGATGACAAGAAATGTAAAGAAGACATAATCAAAGAGGGGAAATGTGTACTTCAGGAAGACATTCAAACATCTTCAAGTCCAACAGTGCCCTTTGATATTGATCAAGAGGGTTGTGATCAAGCGGACATAACTGAAAGTGAAACTGCGGAACCTGCTGTAAAACAGAAGACGGCAAAGCAACGGATGGTCGAGAGCTACCTGGAAGAAAGGACTGAAGCAAAGAAAGAAGCAGAGGCTGCTACAATCAAGAGTGATTGGGAGCTGGCGCTGGAACTGGCTCGACAGTTTGGAACAGAACCTGAGCACCTTCGCATGGCTGCTGGAGAAACAAGTGGAGAGCGGGGAAGGTCGTCAAAACGAAGGAAGGGCAAACTTGTTCTTGAGACAACGTCAGTTAGTAAGCCTGTGAGAAGAACACGCCCTCACACACAAGGCAACAAAGGAGAATCAAAGCAGGAGAATGCAGACATCAATATTGATGATTTTGATACACAGAATCTGGGATTACCAGATTGTGAGGGGGAACGCCTTAGGCCCAAAAGCCTCACATGCCGAAGAGGGAGAAACAAGAAATCTGAAAGTCATCTTGAAAAGACAAAAGGTCAGCAAGCCTCAAACAAAACTGCGGAAAGTCACCCTGAAATACCTAAGAAGAATGTTGAGGATGATGCCCAACAAGAGAAGGAAGACGTGCATGTGTCTGAAACCCCACTCTCCCATACAGATGAAACAGGAGATCAAATACCACCTACAGGCGAGAACTCGTCTGGTGACGGACCTGAATATGACAAAACGACTGCAGCTTTAAAAAGGCATAAGCCCATTAAGGTGACATCACAGACCATAGAAGAGTGCATTCCTGGAGACAGAAGGGTGAACTTATTGGAAAGATCAGAATGCCTTTCACCAGCTAAGGGGGAGAATGGTGTGGATACCTCAATGGAACTGGGACATCAGCAATCATCAGAGCTGGGTTCTAAACAGCCACTTCCATATATCCAAGATAAGACAAAAGAGGTCACTCCAGACTGCTTGGATAAACAAGATGCAGGAGGGTTAGAAGTAAAGGTGGCAGACTCCAGGGAAGAGGTTGGTTGGACTCCTTCCTCTTTGCCACTGTACACTGAGGATGCTGCCATTGAGGAGTCTCGTAAGGATGGCGAGTGTCGAGGTTCAGACACAACAGAGACCATTGAACTAGACGTGGACGAGGAAGAATATGAAGAACCTGTTGAGATTATTGAAGACAACTTGCAGTGTTCTGTTGCAGGGAAAAGTGAGAAGACTGATGGCGATGTAGAGAAAATCGAGGCAAGAAGACAAATGGATATCCCGGATAACGTACAATCTCTTGATGAAGAGATGGCAATTATTGATGGTGTCTTGCCATCAGCCAGTCAGAGTTCTGCCATTGATAGTTCTCATCCATCTATTGCCAGTTCTATTAACACTGCCACTGACCAGGCTGAGAAAGCACAAGAAACTGAAGAAACACTAGAAAGTGTTGTAATTCTTGATAATGTAATGAAGTCTAGTCAAAGGGACGAATTGTTGATACACGTTAGAGGACAGCCGATCTCACAGCAGAAAGTTTCTGGATCTCTTTCTGCATCTTTGGAATCAGACTTCCAGCCGAGTGAATCGCTGCTGAAGCCTCCCAAGAAAGTCAAAGGCCGATCTCAAGTTCTGAAGAAATCTTCTTGTGACTCACAAGAAATATGTCCTGAACGGAAGCTCTCTGAACATGGTAATTTGACCGTGCCCGATGTTACAATTGAGGAAAGCATCAGTAGTCAAGGTCCAGGGGCCCAAACTGGTGCACAAGAAATGCAGCAATCTTCCTCATCCAGTGGATCCAGAGCAGTGAGCAAACCATCCAGTAAAAAGAGGAAGACTTTCATGCTGGGCAGTGTGGAACCTGTTGCCTCACTCAAGAAACAGGCAGTTTCTGAGACTGTGGAGTCATCAGGCGAAGTTGGTCAAGTGGAGATATCACTGTTTGTCCCAAATACGGAAGACATTAAGGAAGCAGATGGAACACCAGTTGCCTCGCCTTTACGTCCTGGCATCATTGAGAGTCAAGAATCGATGCAGCCTCGACGGTCCCTGAGAAGTAGCTCTCGATCATCTCAGGAAAGGACGTCTTACACTACCTCTACCAAAAACAAAGAATGTTTACCAAAAGCAGAGGAAAGTCAAAATAAGAGAAGCAGATCATTGCCCACGAAAATCCCACAAACAAAGAGACGTAGAGGTTCAACTAAAGATGATTTCAGCGCCGATTCAATGCCTTCTATGAATGTCTCACACAAAGAAGCTTCATGCAGCGACAGCGGATCCTCTCTGAGAATAAGGCGGAAGAGCAGGAATGGATCGAGACAAAATACACCAACCTCCGTGCAGAGAGAATCTCCAAGGACAAGGAGAGGTGCTGCTGTTGCTGAAGCTGAATGTGTTGCAGAGTCCCTCCAGCTGCCCAAATATTCTGAGATGGAAAGTGCGTGCAGTGACGGAAGCATCCTCTCAAAGAAGGGAATCTTAGAGGGCGATAGGCATGAAATCACAAGTGTTGTTCTGGCCACCCCAGGAGCATCAGAATCGAACAATGCATCATCCAATGTCATCTGCATTAAACCGCATCGAACACGGTCGCAGCAAAAGCTTCCAGATCCCAAAGAGGACCCACAGTTAGGCTCTTCAACACCACCACCACCAGAATCGATGGAAGAAGATGTTGTGGTATCAGAGGGGATGACGGAAATAGGAATAGATAATGTCGAAGAAGGAGCTGAAACAGATCCAAAGTGCAAGTCCAGTTCCCAAGCCATTGGTGCTGAGGAGAGTGTTGAAACTTCTGGAGCTGAAAAAGAAGAATCACAGGAGAGCAACACGTCTGTCTTCTCTATTGATGACATCTTTAACCACCATGAGAACTCCATGGATATGTTTGGTGCTGAGGAGGATGTTCCTGACAGTGAAATGCCAGCTAGCCAATCTGTAGTACATTCAAAGGTGGAAGAAATACCAAAAGTGGAACAAAAGATAGAAGGAACAAGGGGTGATGCCAAGCATGGATTGCAAGATGAGCTAGTTTCTTCAGATGATTTAGCTTCAAAGAAGTCACTTAGAAGGCAGATGACCATTGATATTGCACGTGCTAATGAAGATATCCAAGAGGTTTCCCAGAGAAGTGGGAAAGAAGAAAATACTGATGCTTTGATCCCACCCACTCCTCCAGTCCTGGAGCAGTCAAAGTTCTCTCCAGGTCATCGTCGCAATGGATTGAGTGAGGCAGAGGCTAACCGGAGGACTGTGGTTCAAGAAGTGAGTCGGGGAGGAGCGAGGGCGACTCCTTTGCTCGCCTCTACAAAGCATAACATTGAGAGGTCCCGGGATAATCTTCATGGGGAGAGTTTAGTCTTGGAAACACCAGCTCTTGCTTCCAGGAAGAAATGTAAGAGAACTCCTGAAGACACTATCGTGGCAGAGACTCCCAAAACTCCAAAGCATACTTCCGTCAAACGTAACTTCCCTAGAGACACTGGAACAAATGTGGAAAGATCTTCATCCCCTTCTTTAGAGTTCCTTGACTCCCTAAAAGGAGACGGCAAAACAGAAGACAATATTTCACCTGCTGCAGGAAAAGGTGGATATGTTGCTGATCTTCTGCCAAATATCGAAACACTATCCCAGACTGTTGGAGACCCTCCTCTGGAAATTCAGGTGAAATCCTCTAATGAAAGTGAGGAGATGGTCAACAGAAGAAGAGCGAAAAGGAAAAAACAGGTCATATCGGATGACAGCAGCGATGATACGGATGAGGGAGAAGAAGACATTGGGAGACCAAAGAAGAGGAAAGCGCAGAGGATGGTTGAAGTCGGGAAGCAGGAGGAGGAGGAGAGCGATGATGAGCTGATTCCATGTTCCTTCCTTCAAAGACCTGTCCATCAAGGAAGCGATGGGGCAAAGGAAGCATTGGCAGACACTGACAATGAGTGCAGTCAGCAAGAAGACAACAGTGGACTTGAAGCAGATGGTGAGCATGTAACATTATTATCATTTTGTTCGAACCCATTAACCTGTGTTCACAGGGATTTGTGAATAGTATTTGTGCCAAAAATTCATCAAGTGCACTTACGGAGTTCATTGTCATTACGGAAGCTTTAGCTTTCCTCATCAGGTAGTTGAACTGTTTTCTGACCTTATTGTACTTGTTAAATTTTGATTTAACTGCATACTCATTTAAGTTTGATTATACATGTATTGAGATACTTTTTAATAAGTTCTATCTTTGTATGAGAAAGGTAGATGAAAAACACATCCAAGTTAACCCAAAACATACCGGCACTAATAAAACCAGAAACCTGAAGTAGTAACCTGAAACTTCTGGTAATTCCATTCTGAATTCTTGCATTAGAGGGTATGTAGTACTCTGAAAGATGACCAGTGTTCTCTCATTGTCTCGAATGTTCTAGGAGATTGTGTGAGCTCCCAAGACAGCTGTGCCAGTCATCATATGAACCATACCAGTGCCTCATCCATCCTCTCCAGCCAAAGTGAGATCATGAACACACAGGTATGTCCCTTTGCTTGATCTCAGACCTACCATTTAATCCTTTTCATTACCCTTTCTATGCGCTGGTTGGCTCAGCCTGCCCAATGAACTATCATAACACCTTTTGATCCTAACATTATGCATTCGAAGTAACACGTAAAGACTTTAGTTTTTTTATTTGCCAAAACATTAGTATTTGAATTTCATGTCAATAATTAAATATTCATTGTAAAACAATTGAATAATATAAGGTCATATAGATAATTTGAATACATCTGCATAACGATAGAGCACAGAGAGTCCTCCAACATCCAACATGCAGAGAAATTTGAGAATGATATACCAAACTATCATGATGTGCCACCTACAAGCCATGAGTTTAGACAAACATTTTCTATTGGTTACTTGAAAAAAAGACATTCCTCTCAAATGAAAGTCTTCTAATCAGGAATTGTAATTTGCTGTACCATCTGTTTTCTTTTCTTCTGTTTTTAGCAAGCGGTAAAGACGCGTCAGCAGATGGATGCCCTAGAAGCAGAGATGGCTGCGTTGCATGCCGCCCTCGCTGGTGGATCAGTCAGCAGAAGCGAAGAAAGCACAGAGGATGAAGATCAGGAGACCGGCAAGGCCACACAAACCAAAGGTCAAAGGTCAAAAGGGAAGAAATCTCTGGCATACCCCAGTGGAGAAAGCATGCAGAGCAAGAAGAGGAGGCGGAGCAAAGTTCTTGATAGTGAAGAGGAGGAAGAAGCTGAGGAGCAGTCAGGAGGGATGATCGATGTCCAGGAGCCAAGGTCTCCATCTCCGCCACCTCCTATAGCTCCCTCCTCCCTGCGGAAGGTCTTGTCTCCCGCGATGGACAGCATCTCCACTGTCAGCAAAATGCTGGAGACCTGCCGCGGCACCCGCAGCTCACAGAACACGGCCACCAAGCGCCGGCCTGAAGCAGTCGATCATGTGAAGGACTCTTCGGACAGTGATAGCGGGGATGAGGTGGCAATGGTCTCGTCAAACTCTACAAAGCGTGTGGCACACCATCAAATCACAAGAAGCTCCAAGCAAAGGAGGATAGCGGGGCATGCGAGAAGTAGCGAGAGTCTGGAGGACAGAATTCAGGTATCATCAAACTGTGCAGCCAATCCACGTCTCAAGGTGTCGGAGAGTAAAAGGATTGAAAGGCCTGTGTCTACTCCTGATGCAGGGACGTCAAGAAGTATTCAACGGACTGTGAACACTCCCGGGAGTGGCAGGAGAACAGGAAGTCACCTCAAAACTCCTGTAAGCGCTACTTCGAGAGGGGGTGGCACGCCTGGGAATCCTACCCCTTGGGATTATGCCTCGCGGCGCAGCCAGACTCCTGTGGCGGTTGGTCGAGCCACTCCCTCCCCTGGACAAAGCCCAGCGGATGTGTCCATGAGGACTCAGAGGACCAGCAGTGAGGCCCTGTCAGTGGGGCAGACGCCCAGGGGATCGTCTCGAGACGGTCACTCGTCTGGTCTGTCATCCGGCGGTGGACGGACCTCTGGCCAGTCTAGGACGACGAGTGGTGGACGGCTGGAGGGAGCAGAGGAGGCAACACCCATGTCTCTCATTGCAACTGGACTCAATAGGATTGAACTGGTATGTCATTTATGACTTTCTAGTCTGTATCAAAGTTTATATCCCTCATGAGAATAATTCTGCCCTTTAATCGGTCAAGATTACTGCACAAGACCAATGATATTTCAACTGGAAGAGCAACCTTTTCTGAAAACAACCTATCCGCGGTCTGATGTCACATTTTCTTGGCGTCATAGGGCCTCAATGCTCAAGGTGCAAACCATCTCCAGGACAATGTCAAACTGGATGTTGGGTCACGAAAGGGGATCTTTTTTGGCTCGGCACTACTGTATAGTCAACTGGATGTTTGCATTGCAGTTCAAGGGGAATGTCCACCAGGAATCGTAATTCGTTTTGTTAAAAGCAAACAAATAAACAAATATGTGAAGGTTTGACAAAAAATTCATTGATTGAAGAGAAGAGTTATTGGGTTGCAATATGTTAAAACTGTAAATTTTGCAACGTCTAGTTTTTTTTTTTTAATTTCTATTTTCTCAAAAGGATATATAACATTTTACCTGTGCATTTGATATTATCATGAGACACATTTTTACACCCATACCTCGAAAAAGATTTTTTTTTCTTCAAAATAGGAAAAAGGTCAACTTATGGAATCATACAGCACACAACATATGAAAGAGCAGCTCGCAAGTGACATTTCAAAAATTCAACCTTAAAAAAGTCATAACATTCTTATCTTTTGACAGATTGCTGTTAAATTTTCAATGATATGTTTCTTTGATTAAAAGCAAATAAACTTGAGGGTGGACTTTCCCTTTAACTAGTGTAGCACTAATTGGGACTTTCCCCCTTCCACAGCGTCAAGTGGAGCAGCTCACTAGCCGTCTGCCCAACTGCCGGTTTGCCAGCGCCTTTAATGCCAAGACGACCCACGTCATTATCAAAACAGGTTGGTACCATCTATCTATCCATCTATCTATCTATCTATCTATCTAACTATCCATCCATCTATCTATCCAGCCATCTATCTATCCATCTATCTATCCATCTATCTATCCATCTATCTATCTATCTATCTATCTATCTATCTATCCATCTATCTATCTACCTATCTATCCATCTATCTATCTGTCTGTCCATCTATCTATCTATTTATCTGTCCACCTATCTATCCATCTATTCATCCATCTATCCATCTGTCTATCCATCTATCTATCCATCCATCTATCCATCTATCTATCTATCCATCTATCTATCTATCTATCTATTTATCTATCCACCTATCTATCCATCTATTTATCCATCTATCCATCTGTCTATCCATCTATCTATCCATCCATCTATCCATCTATCTGTCTGTCTATCCATCTATCTATCCGTCTATCCATCCATCTATCTATCCATCTATTTATCCATCCATCTATCTATCTATCTATCTATCTATCCATCTATATATCTATCTATCCATCCATCTATCTATCTAACTGCCTTATCCTGTGATGGAGATGATCATTGAGTGTCACAACTCGCTGCCCAGGGGCCATGTTGCATATAAGTTTTCAATTATTGTAACTTACCATCAATGGTAACTGCCATGACAACAGGTATAATAATGATGGTAAGTTACAATATTTGAAAACTTATATGCAACGTGGCCCAGGCCTAGGTATCACAGATTTGCTATCTATAGCAACGTGGTATATATTGCAACTTTCTGTATTACAAACGCTTCCTGCTATCTACCAGGTATTGCAACTTACAAGAGATTCTATGGCCATTAATTTCATTAAACAAACTAATGTGCAAGACTAGTCCTCTGGTTGTTGATGTTGTTAGTTTGTATTTGATGGTATATTAATGCCTTGGCTCAGTAGTCGGCTGTTTCTGCAAACCAAATATAAATTTGTGGCCATCTTACTGACAACTCTGTCAACAAACATGACAGTTTTAGCCCTGTTTGCAAATTCATAGCTCATTCTATTAAGAAATGATGAATAAGGAATCCTTTGGTGGTGATGATCTACTTTTTAAGTGAAGGCCATTTTTTTCAAAACCACCTTTACAAAGTTTAGTTAATAGTTTATATACTTGTGTATTCACTTGAAATCTTTCTCTTTGATGATATCATTTGCTGCCTCTCATCTGTTTTTAAATTTGATCCACATGATTTTTAGACTCGTCCCTTGTCTGTGAGCGAACCCTGAAGTACTTCCAAGGCATCGCAGCACAGGCCTGGATTGTTAGCTTCCGCTGTAAGTATCTTACCAGCAGTCAAGATTATTGCTCAAACCGTTCCTTACGATTTCATTTTCTGGCGTCTTGAACCCTTGTCTAGTTAGGATGTCAACATTTGCCATGGAACTGCAATAACTTACGGGGTGTGGCTTAATTGCGCCCGATAAGGAATTTGAAGTTTATTCATAGCCTGTTGTCTGATGAGTAGCGCTAAGTAGGATCTGAGTAGAAAAAAGCCAGTCCGGAAATACATGGGCTCAGTAAAGATCAGGTTGAGGATGCTGTTTATCTCAACCTGTGTTTCAAATCAAATCACTTGTTAAAATAGTGTTTCTAGCTGGAAATAGCAAACAGTATACATGCTAGTCTTTGAGGTAAAGATGATTTCAAACACTGTTTGGAAATGCACAAAAGCATGCGTTTCAAAACGTTGTTTCTAAAATATTACAAATGCAACAGTGATCTCAAAGATGGTCTAAATAATTGCGCTGCACAGGACACATGTGCTCAGTTTTGACTTTTTGCCAAATTTAAGGGACAAGCTACGCAGAATTGTTTTCTGTATCATCGTAGTAATAATCCTTGCATATTAAATGAGATTTCACTTTTGGTCAAATTTGGACCTAAAAATATTCAAGGCATTGGATGTTGCTAACAACACTCTTACAATACTCCCAAAGTCTGCGCAGGAGGGGGTACCAGTCAACTGTGTGTAATTGTAAGTTTCCTCCATTCTGCGTGAATCGCAGGGATCCACGACTGCCTTGCAGCAGGAAAACTCCTGGATGAGGAAGACTATGAGGTGCGGGGAGACGTGGTGAACGGGATGGACCATGGAGGTCCACGGACAGCCAGAACTTGGCAGGGCCCGGGCTTTCTGGACCGATATGACTTGTGCTGCATCGGCCCCTTCACTGGCCTCAACAAAGGTAAGCCACATACTCCTCTTCGTGAAGTAATGTCTGTCTGTAGGTGCAACTCTGGTGGGCCCAATCAGCTAATCCTGCACTGCTGATGTAAAAGTTGTGGCTTTTATATAGTGTCCACAAGCTTGTTCTTGATGCTAATAATCTCTCCATTCTTTCTCCCTGTTTCCTCTCCCCACCGCCCCTCCCCTACTCACATCTCCTTATCCCTCTCTCTCTCTCCTTTTTTGTTCTTGTTCCTTCTCCCCCATCTCTCTCTCTCTATTCCCATTTCCTTGTTTCCCTCATCCATTTCTATCTATCTCTCCACTCTCTTCTCCCTGTTTCCTCCCCACCCCCTCTATCTTTCTCTCTCTCTCTCTCTCTCTCTCTCTCTCTCTCTCTCTCTCTTTATCCCTTTGTCTCTCTCCATCTCTCTCTCTCTCTCTCTTTCCTTCTCTGTCTGTCTGTCTGTCTCTCTCTCTCTCTCTCTCTTTCTCTCTCTCTCTCTCTCTTTCCTTCTCTGTCTATTTCTCTCTCTATCTCTCTCTCTCTCTTTCACCTTGTCTCTCTCTCTCTATCGCTCTCTCTCTTTCTCCCTGTCTCTCTCTCTCTATCTCTCTCTCTTTCTCCCTCTGTCTCTCTCTATCTCTCTCTCTCTCTCTCTCTCTCTATCTCTCTCTCTCTCTTTCACCCTGTCTCTCTCTCTTGTCACTCCCCTCCCTCCCCCTCTCTCTCTTCATCCCCCTCAATACCCCCACACACACCCTCTGTCTGTCTGTCTTTCTCTCTCTCTATCTCTCTCTTTCTCTCTCTCTCTCTCTCTCTCTCTCTGTTTTCTTCTCTGTCTATTTCTCTCTCTATCTCTCTCTCTCTCTTTCACCTTGTCTCTCTCTCTCTATCGCTCTCTCTTTCTCCCTGTCTCTCTCTATCTCTCTCTCTTTCTCCCTCTGTCTCTCTCTATCTCTCTCTCTCTCTCTCTCTCTCTCTCTCTCTCTCTATATCTCTCTCTCTTTCACCCTGTCTCTCTCTTGTCACTCCCCTCCCCCTCCCTCTCTTCATCCCCCTCCATACCCCCACACACACCCTCTGCCTGTCCTCTCCCTCCTGGTCCACAGATCAGCTGGTGAGTCTGTGCGAGATGTGTGGAGCCTCCACGGTGCAGCATCCGTCCCTCTTCCCCTACACAGCAGGCAGGAGAGCCTTCATAGTAGTCGAACCAAACCTTGATGCGTCGGACAGGGACTTCCAAAGTAATCCCCAGCTTACTTATTTATTCCTGCATATTTACTTATTCATTTATTCCTGCATATTTACTTATTTATTTATTCTTGCATATTTACTTATTTATTTATTCCTGCATATTTACTTATTTATTTATTCCTGCATTTACTTATTTAATGTATGAGCCGATATTTTCGTGAGGGTTTTATTTTCACAAATTTCGCAAATTGCTGAAGGGTCATTTGTATGTGTACATATGATAGCAGAGCAATCCATGCATGTCATGGTGCAAAGGCTGGGGGGGGGGGGGGGGGAGGGGGGGGTCACTCGCAAAAACAACATCCTGCGAAAATGTCTGCAATCCCCTTTATTCACAAAAAGTATAGGCTTGTACAGTATTTATTCTCAGGCAGAATCATGAGTACAGAACATGTGATCATTTTGTATGATTCTGAAATGCAGGTATATTGTGACTTTCTTATGCTTCCGCCCCCAAAAAAGGATTTTGGTTGATGCATCATCAATGTTATACAGTATAATCGTTACAATCTCCATTTCACAAGTTGTGAATATCAGAAAACAATTTTTACTGGGTCCAGTAACCTTGGAACCAGAGACACACTGCCTGCACATGAATATTTTAGACACAGACTTGACTATTAAAGAAGTAATTCATCATTCAAGACTGATACTCTCTTTCTGATATTGAAAAAGACTCTAATTACGGTAGTTGCAAACTTACTATATTTTTAACATACTTTGCTTCTCTTCCTCTTTTCTTTCTTATATTGTGTAACTACTTTACAACTCCTATTGCCACTCTCCTTCTCCTATTTAATCCCATTTATTTTTGGTTTAAACACCATGAAACCAAAGCTAAAAACAGTCTTGTTCTTTCCTCTCTTCACTCTTTCTTTTCCTCTCCTAACCCCACAAGTGGGCCAAACAATCTAAAAGATGTATTTATTAATTAACTTTTATCTGTCATCTTGATTTCTTCCAGGTCTGTACCGCAAGTTCCTTGTTCCAGTCATCTCCAGAGAGTGGATTCTAGACAGTATTGCCCGTTATCAGACACAGCCAATCACAGACTACCTTCTGTCAGATCAGCCAATCATAGACGTCGAATCTGACAGTGATAATGATGATTAGAATATGTGATCATTCACTGTTAGTACACCCCAACATAGATTGGGTGTACCACGTTTGGGGATTATTGGTTCGTCCCATAATAGAGTAACTTCAAATTTGGCTCAGTGTATATGAGCACATTCAGGGTCAAACGATCAGCAGTCAGGATCCAAGAAAAGTGAAATTCAATGAAACTACACACAAGGATGCCTCACTAGGGACAGAGAAAGCCAATACATTAGGTCAAAGGTCATGTGAACTGCATGTCTGTCTGACTTCCCCTGGGCAAAATGTGTGCATAAATTATAAAGAAATTTAAATAAAATGTCCATATAGATGATGTGTATATATAGCTTAAATATGTAGACATTAGGATACCATTGAAATGACAATGGTAGTTTTGGGTTTGTATGTTGGTGATCACATAGACTTGAAATGTAAGGCTTTTCTTTTAACACCTCAACAAGTTACATGATAGGAAGCAATGATACATCTGTAGAATGAGTCGCTACACATACCTGGGGTTTTAAAGTCTGACGACCTCTTTCATTCAAGTGAAAGTGGATATGTTTTCCTAAATAAGATTTAATATAAGATGTCGGATGCGATTAATTTGTAGGGAGCAGAAGCACAATTCTATATATCTATTTTAGTCACAATTAGTGGTCCTTGTATTTTCAGAAACCTCTACAGTAGAGATTATATAGCAGCTTGTTTATTACATGTGCATGTATTGTTACTGCTCCTTTCCAGCTTTGCCACACTTTGTTCCTTATATCTTATGAAAATATGCTTTCATATACATATTTTATGTTTCTCAAGTATGCTGTAGAATTGTCAATGAAGTTGCCTGTTATTTACATAATGTGTGAACTCATTGCGTCCATGAGTATTCTTATGAATTTATGTGAAAAAACATATATCAATTATTGAATACAATATTTTATGATACATCATTGTTTTGATTTGCTATAGCATGTATACATTTAACTCATTTGGGATGAAGGCCTTTTTAGAGCAAAGCAGATCATTATTTGTCTTTCAAATTGGCAACACTACTTTTTTTAAAATCAGATTTTTAACCTAAACAAAGTGTACAAGGCATTAACATTTAAAAACATGCCATTAAAGCAATGATTGTGCCAAATTGAAGATGTAGATATCTTCATCAGTTGACCCATATTTGGAATATTGTAATATATCACTATAAACATCAAAAGTTGATTCATCCTGTGCAGAAATTTATGTTCTTTCATGTGATACATCTTTTATTATTTGTACTTGAAAGTTTTAGCCCCAAACCACATATTTGTGGTACTTGTTCCCAAATAGGACCATAGGTTGCAAGTACATAAAAAAGTTTGAATGCACACAAGACAGATGGTTATGAGTATCACAGCAATGTTCATATGTAATGACACCGGTGATATGGTTTCCAAGCTGAAAGTTTCACTGTAAAACACCAGTGTTAACACTCAGATTTGGAGTTAGCCATAGAATGACTTGACTTGACATGTATAATAAACCATTTTCATAATGTATTCACGCCTTCCCCCCTAAATGCGTAGTAACGTGTTATGACATTCAGATTCAATAGGTGAAACACTCTGAATTTATTAGTTGTTGCTACTCAGGCAAACCTCAGACAAGCTTTGGGGTTACATTTAGTAATCTATTGCGTGAACAACATGCATAAAATTTGAATACACAACAAATATGGGCCCTGTTGCATAAAACTTACCATTATTGGTAACTTTGTTATCAATGGCAACTTCTATGGAGAACTTGATTTTTATTGGCTGTCAAGCGGTGTTACGGTGGTAGTTACCATTGATGACAGAGTTACCATTAATGGTAAGTTTTATGCAATGGGACCCATGGTCTGGTGGACCACATAATTTTTAAGGGTACAGTAATGTCACATACAGTATAAACTGACAGAGAGAAATTAAAAGCTTGATTTAAAAACAAAAAAACGTGTGTGACTGACTCAGTCATGTCCAGTGTGTGCATGGCAGGCCTACTGTATTTGTTGGGTTGTATACTCGCATTTCAGTTGAATTTGGAACTTGGGGGGATGCATGAGTTAATTGATTATGATAATGTTGATGATGTCATGGCAAGAATCATGATCTAAAGGTGTGTGTGTGGGGGGGGGGTAGATGCGGGTCTGAGCCATTTTGCTAAAAAAAAAAAAAAAAGAAGTAAAAACAAATATTTGAAAATATATGACACATATTTACATTGAATAGTTTGGGATTTTTCCACACTTAAATGCATCAACAGAAGTTGACATACTTGCATGGTTATACAGTATCATGGGTCCTTAAAAGAGATGGGTCACTTCAAAATGTGTTCTCAATAAAAGCAGAAGAATAAGAAGATGGATTGACACAAATTTGAGTAAACTTATGCTAGATAATTGGGAAATAGGGCTGTAATGTTGGGGTTGAGCACAGCTCTGTATTGCTTGCGTGCAGAGATGTGATATACATGTATTTTAATATTTTTGAAAACGTGCATGCAACATCATTCAAGCTGTCGATCAAGTATGGAAAATAACTCCTTTAATGTTGATGCTATTTTGCTCCTTTCACTGGTTTGCATTTAATTGGAAACGACTTTTCAGGCTGAATCCACCCCCCCCCCCCCCCCCCCCCCCCCCGTAAATCAAGGTGACTGGTAACAACGTATGTCGCGCGTGTTGCTTTGTTGGGCAAGCAGATAACAAAAGAATATGTGCCATGTTGTTACAGATTGAAAGCGTGTTGGCCAAATTCTGTGTATAGCTCTGGAGTGGGGGAAGGGGGGGGGGGGGGGGGGGGGGGGCAAGAGGCGCACGCTCCCTCTTTTTTTTTTTTGGGGGGGGGGATGACAACTTTTTTCGGGGGAAGAATATCACACACTGATTATTCATGTTGATATAATGTAAATCCGAGAAAGTTGCAGCCTGCATCCCACCAGCCCTCTATTATAAAATTATCAGTTGGCGCTCCCTCTAGAATCTAAATCCTGGTTCTGCGTCTGCTTTAATTGCAAAACATTGTCAAAAGTATGACAATCTGAGGAGATTGTGAAATAAGGTGTGAAGATTTAGGTTTCGTTTATATTAGAAATAATCATTGGATAAATTACGACTATTTCCCATATAGTTTCCCTATAGTCCGTCCCCGCCGGGTGCCATGGTTGAATGTAAACAACATTTGTTTTCCTATAATCTTATCTCTCTTAACAATGGCAGCATCTGGAATGAGAAATCCCAAAGAATTGAAGAATATGATTTCTTCAAGCAAGCAGGTATGTGTTCAATTGAAACGCTTTATTATTGCGTATTTTATGACACATTGTACCAATGTGATATAAATCTACGCGAGTGATGTCTGATGATGAAAAAACTCCACTAAACCCAGTCCGACGTGCTCAATTTCATGTCTGCTGGGACAGCGCGGCCGAAACCTATTATGACCGCGGATAATTCGCACGACACTTACGTTAGGATTTAGGAACTTAGGTCTTATTAATTAGTTAAGGCAAAGTGTTGTATTCCGAAGTGCTTACTTATTAGGAGACATATTTGTCCTTACCCTTGGTTTTCTTCTAAATGGAATTTCAAAATCTCACCCAACTATATTGCAAGATAGGAAAATGTCTAGACTATTCCAGAAATTATGTGCACATTGTCAATCATTGTCATTGACTCTGGTTGAGTGATGATACTTGATATGATACTTGATAGGATTACAATTTTAGGATAGCAACCCCCTGTCCTAAGAATAAAAACTAGATAATTCATTACTGCAGGACAAAACTGAGCAGCAATCGAGTGAAGGCACGTGTTTGTTGTATGGTAAAACTGTTGACCAGCTAATAATGTCAACCTAAACCAACTTCTGAGAACTACACTACAGCTCAAAGGAATTGGCATAGGGAAAGAGAAAGGGTAGAAGCCGCAGTTTTAAACCGCAGTATATTTTGTCCAGTTCAGCATGAAACACAATCCTTTAGCCTAAAAAGCATCATGTTTCATGCTGAACTGGACAAAATATACCGTGGTTTAAAACTCTTTTGAGCTGTTGTGTAAGTGAAAATTGACAAATGTGGCTGTGTATCATTGTGTTCCCTGCAGGATGTAGAAGTGATGAATGCCAGCTTGGACAAGCTGAAGCGACTGTCACACGATGACAAGACGGAGGCGGCAATGCTGCGGGCTCGCATTGACGAGCAGGCGCAGCTGATCTGCATATTGAAACAAAGAGCGGACGACGCGCTGGTCAAGGCGCAGACCTCCGGGCGGGTCAATGCAGAGCTGGAGAAGTTCAGGGAAGATGCACAGCAGATGATGGAAGAGGAGATCAAGAAGTTCAACATGCTGGACAGACGGTTTAATGAGCTAGCAGAAAACCATGAAGAAATTATCAGGTGCGCTGGGCTTTATTTAGCTTCATGTAATGCAAAACTTGTACAGAATGTCAATGTTAAAGAGGAGGGATATTACATGTAATGCTACTGCTAATAAACAAGGAACAAATCATTGATTGCATGAAGGTGGAAGAGGGGACAATTAAAATAATAACCAAAGCTTTTGTAAAAGAGAGAAATGCCCTCTTACAAAAGTCAGTAATACACCATAACGATAACATGTATGAAATCTCACAGTTACAGCTTCACAGGCTTTTTCAAGAAAAGTAAAAAAACTATCCATCTTTAAGTTTGAAAGGGCTCGGTTCATAATTACCATACACTAGCTCAGTTTCCATTTGTAATATTGCAATGGTCCAGATGTGATTGATGTTATATTCTGGTTCCTCTTATCCTTTCACAAATCAGTAATTGTCTTATAATCGATTATATTATTTATATTTGTATATTGTTTATTGGTTTCTGTTTTCATCAATGGATAATAGAACATCAAAGTCCCTAGTTAAATTCTTGCCTGTCTGTCTCCAGGTTCAAAGACGAGTACAAGCGGCAGAACGAGCAGCTCAGGCAAGAGAACCAGCAGCTACGGGAGGAAAACGGCAACCTGTTTTCAGCGGCGATTCAGGAGAGAGACGGAAGGATCCAGGAGCAAGAGAGAGACGTGAAAGCTCTGAAGGGCCAGTGTAGAGAGATGGAGAGAAGATGCAGGTGGGTGTGGCCAGTCTTCATTCACTGTGTGGGCGCTTGACCGATTTCACAAAAATAGTGATTGTGAGCATCAGGGCCATGTTGCATGTAGGTTTTAAATTGTTGTAATTCACCATCAATAGTAACTACCATGACAGCAGGTGCAATAATGAGAGCTCATTGGCTGTTAATGGTAGTTATCATTGATGGTAAGTTAAAATAATTGAAAACCTATCTGCAACATCGCCTGATGATAAATTCAGAACACAACAATGTCCATTGTCTATCACACTGGTCAACCCACTTGCAGTTGCCATCATGGTGTCATGAATGATTCAAGTGGGTATGGTCGCTCTTCACTGTGTGTGCGCATGATCGTTACCGATGAAAATCTTTCAGAATTGTGAAATGAAAGGATAAGGTAGAAATGTAATTCTAATTTGGCATGTGATTGGCTATTTGCAGTCTATTATGAAATGAAAGGATTATGTAGTAATGTAACTGTACTTTTTGCATGCGATTGATTTTTTTTACAGTTTACTACAGCAGGAGGTGGATGAGAAGGAAAGACAACATGCAGAGATTTCAGAAAGACTTGGCAAGGAACTCAAGACAACTAAACATGAACTAAAAGGTATTGACCCATTCTTTACTAAGCCTTCATATTTGCAGGCCGGCTTTTATCCAATCGATTACAGAGCAGCGTGAGTCCTGTGTGATCTGCCTTATGGGCAATAGACAACAGGCTTTGAATATAAACTTCAAATTCCCTTTAGGTTGCAATTAAGCCACACCCATTTCATTAAAGTCCAATGGCTCTAGTCCCTTCAGACCTTGCACTCATTTTCAACAATATATTCTAAGCAAGTCGATGAATGCTGTGCGCCAGGCTTGAAAATACCTGAGGCAGACTGGCGATTTCACCCTCACCGCACATTGCCTCCTAAAATACTTATTATTTACAGAGCTTGCATATATATGGTGGCTGGCTTTTTTCCACTCAGATACTAAGCAGCATGCCTCCTTTACAATTTACTATTCAGAAACTAGACCATTGGCTATAAATAAACTGAAAATACCCTATAGGACACAACTAAATCACTTCCCTTTGGTTACTGCAGTTCCATAGCAAATTTTGACATCCTAACAGGACCAGGGTTCACAAAGCCAGAAAATCTAAACCGTGAGCAATGGGTTAAAGGAAATATACTGTACTGGGAAGACAAAAATGCCTTCAAAAGTTAATCGTGAGCAATCTTCTTGCCAATGGTCGAAATTCATGTACTGTCCATTTTAGAAGCTTGCTGAAAGTTATTTGCCCTCAAATGATCCACATTTTGAGTAATTAGTGATTAAATCACCAATCATCAACATGTTCGGCCCGAACATTTTGAGGATCCTACTAATAATCATTAATTACTCCAAATGTGGGTCAAGTGAAGGCAAAAAACTTTCAGCAAGTTTCTAAAATGGACAATACATGAATTTAAGACCATTGGCAAGAAGATTGATCACGATCACCTTTTTAAGGCATTTTTGTCTTCCCAGTACAGTATATGCCCTTTAAAACCTAATTCTTTGTTGTGAATAATTTAAATGTTCTCAATTTTTTTCCTTCCTCGAACTCTGCAGAAGCTGTGACACGTCTCCAGCAGGAGCGAGCCAACCAGCACACCGCTGCCTCCAGCCTCAAGCTCCAGGTGGAGAAGCTGGGCAGGGAGAGGCAGGAGTTCCTGGAGCTCTCCATGCAGAGGGGCAAACTGGTCCAGGTACAACCACAACATTGTTTTCTCAAAGGAAGACACGCCCACACAAGCATTACAATTATTGTGAATTTATTAATGAAGACATTCTCCAATGCCAATGCAACTCATGGTCGAAAGGATGAATACATCCAGCTAATACAACGTATATACACAAGGTTTGCACAAGAGTAAACAAAGCGTGCACTGCACTCTGACAGTTGCAGTGTGCGCTTACATATTTTGGCGCGAATCAAGAATGCATGGAAATCATGCATATTGATGAGCGGCAGCTGTGTGGGCGTGTCTTCCCAGACTACATTTTAATGGTGTTAAGGGTCTGTCCTTGTTTTGCAGTCCAAAGACCATATGGAAAGTGCCTGGAGCTTTCAACGTTTCTTCTTCTTTTACATGCATTTAAAACAGCATTTTGAGTCGTGTCTATGTTCTTAAGGTGTTGGTGCCTTATGAAGATGAATGAAGTGTAATGTCACAATTATTCATTTGTACTCATTTCTTTTTTTAAAAGGGACCTTGTTCCACAAGACCTTATGGCTTTATTTTAGTTCTATGTTTTAATTTTCAACAAATATTTGTCAATAATTGATTGTCATTTTGTATTATAAAATTTGATACTCATGTATTTTTATCAAAAGTGAAATGAATCAATGAATGAAAATATTTGTCAATAATTGATTGTCATTTTGTATTGTAAAATTTGATACTCATGTATTTTTATCAAAAGTGAAATGAATCAATGAATGAAAATATTTGTCAATAATTGATTGTCATTTTGTATTGTAAAATTTGATACTCATGTATTTTTATCAAAAGTGAAATGAATCAATGAATGAAAATATTTGTCAATAATTGATTGTCATTTTGTATTGTAAAATTCGATGCTTGTGTATTTTTATCAAAAGTGAAATGAATCAATGAATCTGAATCTGAAATCAGATGATGAATGAAGCCCAATTGTATGGCCATCCATGTACCATATCATATCACTCACTGTCGTCATCTGTCTGCTACTCAGGACAAGCAGGCAGAAATCAGACAACTAGTGGAGAAGGTGAAAGAAGCAGAGAGAGCAGTTCAGAAGATGGAGGAAAAGTTTGAGTGAGTAAGATCGATTCACACTGGACGGACAGTCCGCATGATATTTGGGACAACCGTAGCATATGACGGGACAAATCTTGCTATCGGCAAGTAGTTAGTCTGACTCTGTTATATTTTGTTGCATATCAAAGCAACATCCAATGGATGTTTTTGTTTAGGGTAGCCTCTTTGACCGCAATACAAGTAGATGTAGTAAGGCCAGTACATGCCTCTATAATAGTTCTAATTAGTTTTACATTAAAGTGTTTTATAGTACAAATAGTTCCCTGCAACAGCATAGAAAACATGTGAATTTGGATATGAGTTGAAATAATTATCGTGGCATTTTGAGACTTCATCAAGGAATAATCAAGAGAATTTTGTTTTCTTGAAATGCTGGGAACCCTGGTGAATCGTTATGTGGTGTGACAGGCATACCGGTAGTAACTCCTATGAAAGCCCATTATTTTTGTGTGCATTAACTATTGAGTGCAAATGTAAAGGAAAGGTTTATACTGGCAGAGAGCTCCATATCGGGATGAAACCATCACACACATTGTTTTGTACATACATACATTTTACGGGCTTGCTGTGACCTCAGCTCGGACAAGTTTTAGTTGGACTCTGTATATAAAGCCAGCGGTTCTGCGTGCTAATATGTGACTGACCTGTTCTTCCGCAGGAGAGAGGCTGCACAGGTGTCTGCCAATCTACAGGTGATCCGACTCAAGGATGACAGGGACCAGGCAGAGAGGGCGCTGTGTGACCTCAAGATGGTCAGTAGTAGCACTGGGGTCCAAGATATTCAGAGCAATGAATATTAAGCTTTTTTTGTATAGCGGATAACACATAGCCATAATTGTATTTCATTATGCGCTTAAAAGAACAGAATGTGGTACATGAGGAATAGAAATAGGGCACTTTTGGGTAAAAATGAAACAAACTAATTGGGAATGGTATTTTTTTTACATAGGCAAGAATTATATCAGAGTACTGAGGGTGGAAGAAGGGAATTCATATCAACTCTGTACAGTCGTCTGTGAACTTATTAAGAGTAGATTGCTTTTAAGTAGGGTTGTAATTCATATCAATGCAAAGTTGCTGACATCAATATCACAGCTAACCTAATTCGCTGTTCTGACAAAGATGCAGATATCTGTCCTGTTTTAGTTTTACTATTACACAATTCCATTCTTTCTGTTTGAAAATTAGTATGTGAACATAGAATTCTAAATCTCAGCTTTCTGCGAATGATGTCTGGGTTAATTTAGACAATGTGTACAAGGTTTATATCTGTATTTGAGTCACAACTTTCATCTTCATTTGCTGTTGTTTTTCATTCTTCCTCTCACTACCCAGGAGTATGCAGCCTACAAGAATCACAGTGCAAAGCTCTTAGCGAAGGAGAAAACTTTGAACACCCAACTCAGGAACTTGGTCTCATGATCCTGCCTGGAACTCTTCACAGCAAAGGAGATTCATTTTCAAACAGACTGTATTCAATGAAGTCATGTGGTGCCAGCCGTGTTGTCCTAACGACATGGGAAATCCTAATTGTTTTTCAACTGAGTTGCTTCTGTTATTGATGCCATAGATGTATATGATGGTCACATGAACTGTGCTAGTTCAGCAGTGATGTCTTCTACCATCAGTTCTGTGGCAAATTTATCCAACGTGAAGAAATTTATTTTTGAGTATGATGTGTGTCGAGATAAACTGCTGGTCAGTTGTTTGAAAGTTCAGTGTTTGTTGTCTTATGGAAATCTGATTAATATGTGAAAAAATTATCATTAAATGGGTGCAAAACGTGGTGCATATGTAAACCTCATCAAGGATATATAGCATATAGAGTAGATATAGATGCCCTTGAAATGTAAACCATGTTGGATTATTAAGGAATCTACTAGTTGGACAACTCGTCTTCCTTTAGAATGAATGAGTTCACTGACTTATTCATCTTTTTATGCCGTATCAGTTTTTCCATCCATCCATCTCTATCCTCTGACGCAATATCTTGCAGAACTGTTCAAATGGAGGCATTATGTTGTTGAGTTGTCAATCCGTCCTGAATCTGTTTAAGCAAACTCAATATCCTGAGAACTGCTTACCAGTAAACAGATTTGCACCAGACTTGGTACCTATATGTGTCTTAATTGTGAAAGCGATGTGGTGAAAATGTCTAAATCATGGAACTTTTACCCAAAATGTGACTCTTTTTCTCAAAATAGTTTATATTTTGATTCCTGATGTAACAGCATATAAATTATGTATTTATTATTAGATCCTGTAGTGTTGTTCAATCTTAAATTAAATATATCTTGCCAATTTTGATGTCTTCCAAAAGTGCTTGTTTCTGCCTGTGTCTTTCTAATGGTGTATATACTGTGTCTATCACATATCTATTCATTTGAGCTTAGTACTGTATGAAAGCTTCTAAATAATCACTTTTTGTGAAGGTATTGGTTTGTACGTCGGTCCATCCCCAGTCAGTTTTTGCAAAATATTCAGAGCTGTTCAAAGGGCGTGCATCAAACTTGTTACCTTCATGTAAATTATAATACCAAATCTGACGGGTAAAAAAACCCAAAAAATGGCAATAGCCGAAAATTGACCTTTTTTTACAACTAGAATCACTGGCCACAGAGGTCAAAAGGGTGCACCCTGGACATCACAGAATATCTTGCAATCTATCTATCTCTCTTTTTCTCTTTCTCTTTACCATATATGTGTGTGTGTGTCGTTTCTTGTCTGTATATACCCCACTCTCTCTCTCTGTTGTGATGACCATGGAAATGTAATGCAAAATACAAGAAAAACATATTGGGTAAAGTTTTCTTCTCCAGCTTGTTTTTGTTAATCTATTTATTGCTCTCTCTCTGTCTCTCTTTCTCTCTGTCTCTGTCTCTGTCTCTGTCTCTCTCTGTCTGTCTGTCTCTCTCTCTGTCTCTCTCTCTCTCTCTCTGTCTCTCTGTCTCTCTATCTCTGTCTCTCTGTCTCTCTGTCTCTGTCTCTCTGTCTCTCTGTCTGTCTCTCTCTCTCTCTCTCTCTCTCTGTCTCTCTGTCTCTCTGTCTGTCTGTCTCTCTCTCTCTCTGTCTCTCTCTCCCTCCCTCTCTCTCTCTCTCTCTCTCTCTCTCTCTCTCTCTCTCTCTCTCTCTCTCTCTATTTTGATGACAATGAGAGGTAGATCCAAAATACAAAATAATAAACACGCTGGAAAAGAAAAATGTATTGAGTATTCTTCTCTGGCATGTTTATTATTTTGTATTTTGCATCTCCGCAAACCCCTCTCTCTTTATACATGTCTATATATATATATACATATATAGATAGATAAATAGAGAGAGAGAGAGAGGGGGGGGGGATGAGAGTAGTTCTTAGTGCCATGTTTCGCAATATATCATATGCTTGGATAATATATCCCCTCCCCGCTCTCTTTCTTTAATCTCTCTCTCTCTCTCCCTCTCTCTCCATCTCTCTCTCTCTCCCCATCTTATTCCCTCTCACTCCCCCCCTCCCGTCTCTCTCTCTCTCTCTCTCTCTCTCTCTCTCTCTCTCTCTCTCTCTCTCTCTCTCCCTGTTTCTCTTTCTCCCTCTTTCTCTCTCTCTCTCTCTCTGCATGTCTATATGTGTCTCTTTCTCTCGCCCTCTTATTTTCTCCCTCTCCTCTTTTACGTCCTTCTTCCACTCCCTGCACCCAATCAAACACATACATTCAAAATACATTGCCAACAGCCACTTTCCATGCACATTCACCAGTGGAAGCATTCTCGCGTATCAAGGCAAATGACAATGTTGGTATAGTTTTTCTAAAGTAATGTTCTTCTGAAGAACTTATTTTATTTAGATTGCACATAGTTGGTATTGGACAGATTACATGTAGAAAAGAACAGGAAAGAATGAATATGATAATACGTATGGGCTACTCACACCTACACAACGAGTCTATAGACTATATAAAAAAAGTATCATTTTATAGTGCTCCCTACATCATGTATCATGCTTGGTAGGTCAATATTTTTAAATATTGACTCGTGCAGAACTACGTCATCAGGTTATGTTGTATTCAGTGGAGGACGATATGCTCTAACTGTAATAGCCATTGTCATTCGTTTATACGTGTATACAATATCCCATAACGATCTAGGCCTACAATCAAAAGCGACGAAACTGTGGGGGATTTAACACTCCACAACTATAAATCGTAGGGGTAACCAAAAGCTACTTTGGACAACCTTGGTTGCGTTTGTTGGCCAGTAGGTCGGCGAGGAAGTTGATGTAGAGAATGGCGAGGCGCAGTGTCTCGATGCGAGAAATCCTCTTCTCGTGCTTGAATTTGGGTACCTGCACAATCATGAGAAAGACCACAAAAAAATACAGTGGAGCCCAACTTTAACTTGTCTGATCTAGATCAAGATTATACACGTTCATTGTAATACACAAGCCAGATTTTGTGTGATCTAGACCAAAGCAAGATCATATACGCGTTTATGCAATGAACAAGCTAGATATTGTATGATGTAGATTTTGATCTACATCATACACATGCGTTCATGCAATTCAATTGTCTGATCTAGATCAAAGCAAGACCATACTCGTTCACGATAATACACAAGCTAGATACTGTCTGATTTCAAAGTAAGACCTCATTTACAAATGTAATTTAAAACTGATGTAACTGATATTGCTATCTGAAATTTGCCCTCAGAACGAGACATTATAACAGTTTACAAGACACGGCACTAGGTCCAGCATTAATTTCATTACATCGACTAGATTGTGATGTTCAAACTAGCATCGTCAGTGTGAAGGTATACATGTATTAGACTACATTTTAGACGACACGCCTACACAAACTGCTAGAGGTCCAATTCAATGAAAACCCATTAAAAGTTACCTGCGTCTTTGTATTCTGACTACAGTTCTTATACCACTATATATACCGTAAATATGTAAATGTATTTATATAATCATACAACCATTGTATGGCTCCGTTTACAATTAATGTTGTAAAATTTAAAATGGCTTCTTGTTATCAGTACAATTATCTTCTCTCTTCTTCAAGTGCCATGTGATCTCAGCAATTCGGCTACTATTATCTTAAAAAGCCGTATCCCACTATCGTATACATGATTAACATTGCATAAGGTTAATCATCAATCTTTGATTGTGTGATCACAAGATATTATGTTGTGGAATTTGGGGATTTGGGGCCTCTCAAAACTATTAACATATTGTATCACATACGAAACTTTGGTGGTAAAAAAACATGCAGTTTCAAAATTGAGTAGTTAGATTGGAGAGAATGTTAATGAAAATGATGACGACGGAGGTGATGATGATGATGATGATGATGATGACGATAATGATGATGATGATGATGATGACGATGATGATGATGATGATGATGGCGGTGATGATGGTGGTGGTAATGGAAAGGGCGATGACGATCTGTCGATGAGAGTGATGATGGCGGTGATATCGCTGATGGGGATGGCGGTGATAATTATGGTAATGACGATAATTATACCTTTGGTGTTTCGCCATGTTGGTAGATATAGAGTTCTAGATTAAAGGGATAGTTCACCATGAAGATAAGTTGGTTTTAATAAAAGCAGAAACACAAAAGAAACA